>JAVQKG010246176.1:0-13068 GCA_036025885.1 Hypseleotris bucephala
GGACTGGAGTCGAGAATTAGCTTTAGCTATAAACTCTATATGCAGAACATCAGTTGCAACCTCTGTATTGGAACTATGTTTATTTGCATTGTCCCTGTCAAATAAATAAATAAATAAATTGATTAAATAAATAAATCAAGGGCAAGGATAATGCATACTTCCATCTCTTGTAATTTAGGCAAATCAAAAACTCAATGTCAATGTTAGAAAAAGCAATAACAACCCGAGCTTTGGCTCCTTTCATGGATTTGCTGCACATTTTAATGGCTTTGTCCTTGGCCCGTGAAGTACACTTTGGCAAAGTTTAATGAAAATCAGCAGAGTACTTTTTTCTATAATAATTTAGTGAGTAATCACATAACCTTGGTGAAGGTAATAAAAGCAAATGAGAGTAATTTAGCTCTAAAGTACATCAATGAGAAGGAGTCCTCC
This sequence comes from Hypseleotris bucephala, assembly GCA_036025885.1. Classification (NCBI taxonomy): domain Eukaryota; kingdom Metazoa; phylum Chordata; class Actinopteri; order Gobiiformes; family Eleotridae; genus Hypseleotris; species Hypseleotris bucephala. The sequence continues at coordinate 433 of JAVQKG010246176.1, forward strand.
AAAGGTAACTGAAAACCAGATCTGCTTTACTGGTCACACCGTGTTAATGGAGCAGAGCTGTGGAAAGTACAAATTTAATGCTGGTTCTAACACTGAACTCTGTCAAAGACATTCACAGAATATTACTGTGTTTTTTAGAAAGTCAGGTCATAGATCAAAGGAGACATCAGTCAGGAAGAGACAAGAGATATGCAATCTGCTGAGAAGAAAATTAATTGGAATATATAAACGCTTTCATTCACAGTAGAACCACCAGCTAATGCTGACACTTCTGAGAAGACGGAAAAATATGAGGATGCTTTGATGTTGTTTTTACTAAAGACAATTGCAGATTATTAGGTGTCCATACTGCACAGGCCTCCTCTGACTTCTGTAAACATAACTCAGGCAGGGCCATAGTTCACATGACCTGACTGTACGAGACGTTATTTCAGTGGGGCTTTCACACGACCTCTTGTTCCATTGTCTAAGGTTGTTTTTATCATGAAGCTTCCTTTTACCTGAGGACCCTTCACTCTCTCGCCCACATGCTGGAGTAACATAGTAGCTGGCAACAATCCCTAAAGGCTGCAGGTGTCTCATTGTGCAAAAGTGCAGTTTGAGTCATAAGCTCATTGAATAATAATACAGTCATTCAGTCAATCTCAGACAGTCTGTGGAAGGCCCTTATCTCGGTCACTGTCCTGTCTCTCCAGGTTATATCATTCAGTCCTTCATGAAATTTTCAAACGCATGCATAACTAATGCCCTTAATCTTTGAGGAGATTCAGCCTGAAATTGAGCCTCCTTTAGTGTGATGCCCTCATTATCTACACATAAAGCATGCAGCTGGAAACACTCACAGCCAACATCTAAACGCTGAGCTTAGTCATGGGCCTCTATCAAGAGCCTGTCTGAAGAGTGGACCCTGCTCTGCCCAGCGTGCTATCACTCAGGAGCTACCTGGCATCTCGGGCAGTCTGCAACTCATTACACATGATTTAGAGAGACAGCTATGGCAGTAATACTGGGCCAGTTAAGGACACACAGACAGAGGACTGTGGGCACATTGACATGGAATAATATTGTCCACTATCACTGTTATTAAAGTGAGATTAATCTAATCGACTTGAAATTAGTCAAAATATACTATACATAGTTACATATACATAAAAGTGAAACTATTTAAATTAATAGAGCTCTGAACATATCAAATATAGGCCTAAATGAATGTAATTTGGCATGAAGCTTTCTGACTATCTCAGAGATGGACAGCAACTACGTAAATTTACGTACTGTACTTAAGTACAGTTTTAAGGATCTGTACTTTACTTGAGTTAATTTTTTTAGGCAACTTATTAGTTTGACTCCTCTACATTTAGAAGATAAAAATCATACTTTCTAATCCACTACATTTCAATAAAGAGGCAGTTAGATTTAAAATTGGGTTAATCTCAGTTTAGTATAAGACATGCTTTAGACTTGAATGCTCTCATTTAAAACACATTGAGAGAAAGTTGAATACGTAAGTATTTTTGAAAGCAGTTACTTCAATACTTTGACAGAGTGACTTTTACTTGTACTGGAGTAATATTAAACCAGAAGGATATGTAGGCTACTTCCACTCCAGTAGGCTAGGGCTACTAATGTTGAGTAATTCGACCACACTGCAATCTATGGTATGTCACTGTATATTGGTTAGATGTTATGGAATATCACATAAATTTGGCAGCTTTGTAAATGTCATCATTAACACATTTACCTATATGATAAACCCATTAAAAGACTGTAGGCTATATATTAAATGCTATCCCAAACTAAACAAACAAAGGCTTTAAACAGATTATATGAAGATAATCCGATGAAGCGCAGACAAACGCTTACCTTAGCTCCACAATAGACTTTATTCCTTCCGTTCATCAATTAACCTTCAATGGACTCAAGCCGTCTTCACGCAGGTGGACCACGCAGATTCATACACGAAGTCCTGAAAGTTATTTGCAGTCCCTTTTTCAAACAAAACATGAGCCCACTTTTCACGTGGGCAATAAGAGACCTGTTGAGGCTTGACGCAGGCGCAGAACTGTCCAAATGTTTCTTAGATTCATAGATAATTCAGCTCGAGTGAATACGCATGGACGCAGCTCATTACGGAGTTAAAATCACTAATCCTCCCAACACTGTGTGGGCGGGGCTAGGAAGCACGCTGTAAAAAATCTCATCTGGACTATTTTTAACGTGACAGTGCTAAGTGAAGGTAGCCTACGTTTGTATCTTTTACAGTGGACATGAGATCCCTTTCAGTGGCAGGCAGGTCACAAACAGTGGGAACTATACAATGTTTTATGTTTTAGATTGTATTTGAGTAACATAGTAACATATTTACTATGACCCTATGTCACATATTGTTATCATTGGGTGCAACTGGTGGCAAACAGAAATTTACAACATTGCACATCATAAAGAACATTTTGCTGCAAATTAATATTACAGTGTAAATCACATTGATGAGTATTGATAATTGATAATAAAACCAGTCTTCTGTAGAATGGAAAAATTCAGAGGGGCCTATTATCTTTTATGCTGGGCCTTATATGGCTTCATAAACATCACACAAGCTAGTGCCCATATCAGGGAATGAACCAAAATTGTGTGCCAGCATTTGCAATAACTACCTATTCCCTATTCCAGTCGTCTTATACAGTATGTTTAAAGTGTGAATGTCACTAGGAGAAGATCAAACATAAAGGAAAGAAATAATTTCATTAAACTTCCCAGTGGGTGTCTTGCAGTTGCCAAGGAAAGCAGGCATCCTCCAGAGATGTTAGGGTTTCTGGGAATGTACAAAGCAACAGCCAAAGGGAGTATGTGAGCATTGCGTTCCGCCGATATAACTACAAAACATACACTTACATTTAATTGTTTCCACCCAAATTAATTAAATCGCTTTGTTTTTTAGACCTTGTACCTAATAAAGTGGAACTGTGTGAATTTTTACTGCTCTAGCCCACCTGCTTCATGTTTGATCATCTTGTTCATCTTCTGCAGCATACAACAAGGTATTTTTGTAACTATTTTCTGTGAACCCTTGTTTTAATTTCTATCTATATAGTTTAATCAAGCCATGTTCACTAATTGTGAAGCAGACGCCTTATTAGGTGACCAGTGGGTGTATATTTGTTTGCTGCTGTGTATTGGAAGTTGTAAATGCATCAACAGCCCTTACATGGGCCACACCTGGTAAAGAGACAGAGTGCAGTCTTGGAGGTAGGAGATCTATTCCAGGCGCAGCGGCCACAGATTAACCCTTGGCTTTGGATAATTACGTCAGATCTCTTTAATCCCAAACTATAGGCCTACACCAGTTAAGAACATCCACTACGGCCTTCACGTGAAGCTGAGTACAGATGCATTCTAAACAAGAATACAGTATAGAATACAGTAGTAAATTCCTATGACTTTAATTGACTTTAAAAAATGAACATAATTATTGCCAATTGATCGTCACGTTTTGGCTAAATTACACGTTGCATGTGTAGGCTATATTTGACAGACAGAAGTAACATACTACTCGTTATATAGCTCTTTGTTGACCTCCAGTGGTAACAAAAGGAATAACAAGAACGTGGCAACTAAAATTCCTACCACCAGAGGGCATTGTTGTGCGCTTAATGCTCAAACCCAACGTTTAGGTGTCCTCACATGGATAGATAGAATATGTGAATGCTTTACAAACATGCCATAGCAAATATGTGTGTACTGGTGTTACTGATGACAATAAAGTATTCTGACGAGACTGCTATTTCATTTGACAGTCTTTTAATGTGACATTTGCAAAATTGGCCACACATTACTAACAAATTACGGAATAAAAATCTTTCATTGTAATTTCATATAAGGTTTTTGTTTGCTTGACACAGTGATTTCGGTTAAGCTTATCCATCCCATTTTAGTATTTGAGAAATAAAGTATGAGTAGTTTGAGTATTGTTGGAAGAAAAGCAGTTATGAGTGAGCAACAGTGGTGCAATACTTTCTCCAAGTGGTTTTATATCAGATTCTTGGGGCTTATCACAAATATAAGTGTACTGTGTAGTGTTATGGAGGATGTGTATCCGCCAATACTGTTACTTCCTCCTGCTTGGTTCACTTCCAAAATGTGGGTAACTCCCACGCAGAGGAGGACACATGGGATATCAGGAAGGGGAAGCTATCCTGGGAAAAAATCCAAGCAATGAGTACAGAGTTCCCATTTTACAGTTAATAAAAAGGGATTCTGAGGTAGCAATGACGTTACTATTATGTTATACTTATTCAAAGAATCAGGAATCATTGAATGCAACAGCTAGTATAAATGTACGTATGTAAATTAATCTTGTTGCTTGTTTAGAGGAAATGCTAAGGTCCTTCAAAAGTATTGGCTAACAGAGCAAAAACATTAAAAGTGGAGGAAAAACTGACAATAAAACAAATGGCAACAATGAGTTTAAGGCCTAACTAAGCATTAGCAATAGGCCTTATTCCATTACTGAAAGGTTGCAGCACCTAATTTGTTCTAATGTTTTTATAGTCTTTTATAACATCATGTTTCAGCATAGTTGAATGTAGGACACCCCATTACCAGCTATTGTTAGGAGTGATGTTTTGAGTAAACAAAACACAAACTTTATCATATTCACATGCATAGCCCAAGTGCATGGTAGGCTTTTAAGTGGCCTAAAAGTGGTTGACTTTTCCAGGCTTTAGGACCAAGAGGGGCAGAATTCCTCACCCATTTCCCCGGTATACTCTGGGCGGGACATCTGGAAATAGGATTCTTGTTCACAGATTTTTCATGCTTAAACCCCAGCTTAAAACCTGGTGCCCTACTCTTTTCCTGCTGACATTTTGAGACTCAAGCCATTTTTTGCACCAAGTCACTTTTGGTGAACACTGTTAGGACTACCGTTGTTGTTTAGTGAAGATATTAAGGTAAGATAACAGAACTGGTTGCATGGGGGAAGGGAGCAATGGGAAATGTCTAGGCATGCAAAAAGAGGCCACTATGTCAGATGTATAAGATGTGAGATTCCTCTATGGATGTGAACAATGGAGCTAAGGTTTCAATTCTAATTTAACATACCATGTACTCTAATCTCCTAAAATTGTTGGATACAAAACCAGTCAGGTGATGAAATTCTTTTGCTTTAGAATGTTAACACTGCAAACTTTTCATTCATTCCTTAAGCAAAAAGAGCAGGGAAATGACTAGCTCTGGACTTTTGCCATGCAAGTAACACTGCGCAAGTTGTCAACAGCTAATTTTAATAGGCTATTTCTGACTTAATGTAATATTAAGAATGAAAAAGGCAGTGACTTCATCCTATCATAGTTATCTGTTGCAACTTGAGCTTCCTCTGCCCTTGGGAAGCTGTCCCTCGATATATACGTGGACTAGGGTTGCTGCCTGACATAAGGGTTTTGAGAATAAGCACGCAGCACATACGTAGACATCTCAATCAACCAATGAGCTACAGACAGACTCCTGTAATATATTTATAACATCTTGGTTGGAATTCTGTTGCCAAGATATGAATCTGTAAAACTAGCTGATGTTGTGGCTCACAAACATCAGCTGCCTACGTGGCTGTTATGTAAGTGTAGCCCTAAGGAAGACTTAAAGAATAGCTCTTTTTGAATGGCATTGTTGACAAGTATTTTCTTACAACTTGCCTTTGGCAAGGAGTTTATGTTCTAAAGTTTGATGATGGTGTCCAAAACTCAGATGGAGGGCAGTAAAAATTTGATTACAAATATATTTTTCAAACAAAAAAATTTGCAATATTTGCAGATTTTTTTATTAGGTGGACAATCCTACTAAATTTGCCTATTAACTCAACATCCTGTCTACTATGACAACCCAGTTGTAAAATATAAATATCATATTATTAATATTTTTAGAACAGTTTAATTGTGTTGTGTTTTTGTTTCATGTCGATAGGCCTAGTAATTGCAGAGGTAATATGGTAATACCACACCAAAACATTTGCAAATTGACATTTTAGCAGATTCTACAGGTTTAAACAAAATAACATCATGTGAATACAATCTAAAACATGTTTGCAGTGAGTGTTTCATTTCCTTTTTATAGGTTTTAGGTTTGGAAATGTGGCTGACAAACCTACTAAGCCTTGCACTAATTGTGAAGTCTGCCTCTGCTGCTACCTCTGCATCAGCTGATAAGGTTCTGAGTAACCATGCTACTATACTGGCTGACAACAGTGCTAACCTGGGCTTCACCCTTTACCAAAACATGGCTAAGGAGAAGAGTGTGGAGAATATTGCCATCTCTCCCGTCGTAGTGGCCTCCTCGTTAGGTCTGGTGGCTCTTGGAGGAAAGGCATCCACAGCGTCTCAGGTCAAAACCATTCTGAAAGCAGCTAAAGTAAAAGATGACCAGCTCCATTCAGGTTTTGCTGAGCTTCTTACTGAAGTGACCGACCCGAAAACACGCAATGTCACCTGGAAAATTAACAACCGTCTCTATGGGCCCAGCTCTGTCAACTTTGTGGACAACTTTGTGAAGAACAGCAAAAAGCACTACAACTGTGACCAGTCCAAGATTAACTACAAAGATAAGAAGAGTGCACTGAACTCCATAAATGAGTGGGCAGCCAAGTCGACTGATGGTAAACTGCCTGAGGTCACCAAGGATGTGAAGACTGATGGGGCAATGATTGTGAATGCTATGTTTTTTAAACGTAAGTCTATCTAAATCTTTGTTTTGTAGTGCATTGTTCCATGACATGTTTAACATACATACTATTACTGTCTTAGCTCACTGGGATCAGCAGTTTCATCATAAGATGGTGGATAATCGTGGCTTCATGGTGTCTCGCGGTTACACCGTGTCTGTCCAGATGATGCACCGCACAGGTAGCTACTTAACACTATAGATAGACTACAGATCTGCAAACATGGAGTGTGAGAAAACCACCAAAATCTTTCTTAATCATAAGACTCAAACTCACAGTCTGACTTGGATAAATAGGCCGGAGCACATAAAACAGCTAAGCCAAATCGGAATTATTTTAATGCCAATATCTTTTGTAATTCTCAGATTATTGCTGTTTCAGTATTGCCTATTGTTAATCCATTTAAAATGTTTATTTTTTATTTTATTCTTCATATTTCCTTGTTTGATTCCAGTATTTTTTGTTTCGTTCTCTAGCTTGTGGCGCCCAAGTTATCATGGCAATCAGGCAAAGCAGAACAGATAAAATGAACAATCAGATTAATGCAACATTTTTCTTGCCATACCTGTTGATGTATTCTGCTGCAACTTTGTATTTAAATATTTAAGTGTTATATTGCCCAAGTATGTGTCAGTGTGACCATGTGATTGTGGTGGTGTGGAGGGCCACAGAGCAGAATGGCAGTGAATAATACATGGGATTGTAAAGTGTCTTTGAGTGTCTACCCTGAACCAGTCTTGATCTTACAGTCAAGTGTCTTTTCCAGGCCTTTATGGGTACCTTGATGACACCACTAACAAGTTGTCGGTGTTGAGCATGCCTCTGGCTCATAAGAAGTCCACTATGCTCTTCATCATGCCTCACCATGTGGAGACTCTGGACAGACTGGAGAAGATGTTGAACAAGAAGCAGCTTGACACATGGCTGGGCAAGCTCCAGGAGACTGCAGTGGCCGTTTCTCTGCCAAAAGTTAGCATGGAAGTCAGCCACAACATCCAGGTATGTACAGAAAATTTTAAAAATGATTGATCATTACAGTTTTAAAACACTTCAAACTATTATAATGTTTATTTAGAAACACCTTGAGGGGCTAGGTTTGACTGAAGCTGTGGACAAATCCAAAGCTGACTTTTCCAACATTTCTGGGAAGAAGGATCTGTACTTGTCCAGTGTGTTCCATGCCTCCGCTTTGGAGTGGGACACAGAGGGGAATGAGATGGACACCAGCATCTATGCATCAGAAAAGCTCCGAAACCCAAAGCTCTTCTACGCTGACCATCCCTTCATCTTTTTGGTGAAGGACCAGAAAACGAACTCCATCCTTTTCATTGGCAGGATGGTGAGGCCTAAGGGTGAAAAAATGAGAGATGAGTTATAACCACTGAATTACTGAAGTTAGATGTAGTTGTGTTGTTTTTTAAATTATGAAATGTTGCAACGTGAACATTCCAACCTACCGAGTAAATACCTAATTTAATTATAAGAATGTTTAATGAGTCCCTATTTCTCAGTTCTCAAATTATTTTTGCTGAAATAAAAATATGCAATATTCATTTTCTACTAATGTTTATAAATGTGCTGTTTAAATAAATTACTTTTTTTTATAGAATGTGATTTCTTTCACGCTAGAGTGTTAATTGATTATTTGTTTCAGAAATGATCCGTCTACATCACAGTGACATTGAGATAATGAGATAAACACATCTAGCAGCCTTAACTATAAACAAATGTCTTGCACTGAGCTACTCCTTGAATAAATAGCAATATCCTACATGACACATGTTCCCATAGAAAAACTAAACAAAAGACTTACAACTTAAAACCACACACATACTTCACTCTATTATACAACAAAACAAGACACAGTGTCAACCAGTCCATAAGACAATATGATGGCTCTTAAATAAACGTTCTTAAGTGGCTTTACCAAAATGCAGTCTTGTTTGATTTCTGCCACCTAGAGGTGATATGTTTTATTGCAATTAATTACAATATATTACAGTTAATTAGGCTAAAATTAGGCTAAAACTACTCCTATTCTATAATCATCCAAAATGTTGTTTATTTTATTTGTAATATAATTAATATGCCATGTAACATTCAACATACAGTCTGTTTTATCTAATGTGAGTCTTGTTTTAGTAAGGTACGTACGCCAAAGTGCAGCTATTCAATCCATATCAATTATTAATGTTCGAGAGAGAGTAGTGTTTGCACTGGCCTCGCTGTGGAGCCATGCAGAGCAGAGGAGGAGGAGTGTTTGTGATGGGACAAATCCGTGAGCGCCCACTGCCTGCTCTTTCCATCATGGCTCCCTCCGTGGACAGGCAAGGATACTGGGGGCGACCCACCTCTACATTGGACTGGTGTGAAGAAAACTATATCGTCTCTTATTACATTGCTGAGTATTGTAAGTAGAAATAACACGAACTGACGTTTCGTCAGTCTTTATTTCTCTTTGAGATGTGTTGTGTTAGGACAGTCAGTCTGTGCACGTACAGTACGTCGCCTCTGGACGTAAACAAGAAGCTGTAAGCTAATGGTCTGCTAATTCAGTCACTTTGGGTTGTTGTATTATCTCTAAGCATAAGATGAGGCATTCAGTTAGCATAGCATCACTGCTAACAGCTGTGCAATCCATGTTGTGTGTCATTTAATGACAAAAGAATGAAGGAAAGCAGCGTAGGGGTACCTGTTCTGCTGCGAGCTGCTTTGCATTAACCTCTCCATTCATTATTACTAGATACTGTAACTGCACACAGAACTGTGAAGTGCTAATGCTATTAATCATACCTGACTTAGAGCCGCCTGTGAATAGTCATTAACGTCTTTGTAAGATGCATAGATTAAATAACCATTTAATAATCAGTTCATGAAAGTTGATAAAATATCTGTCATATTTCTAGACTCTCTTGCTTTGACTACAGACTTTGATAAAACTGGTTGCTCGAGTACTATTATCTATAGATTTTTAACTTAGCCAAACTGCATAAAGAGTCAGCTATCTGTCACTGTGTCAACATAGACAAGTTTGACAGAATGGCTGTTGCACTCCCTGTCACCTTTATCCTTGTCCCTGCTATGGCCTCATATGTAACATTAGTAATGAGTAAATTAGTACTAGTAGGGTACTACTACTACTACAGAAACGTATGTGTAACTTCAGTATTATCTTTTGTAGTTGACATCTAACTGAGCATGACCAAAGCCAGAGTTCTTATACACAAACTATTCAAAGCTTGGCCCTCATTCAGCACAATCAAGTTTACTGTCAGTTAAAGGGGTTTGTTTAAACAATTGACACGTGCTGGCTTGCCTAGATAATTGTTTTCAGCTGCATCACAATTGTTTGGCTTTTAAACTGCAATTCAGGTGACAATGGCTGGAATGTGTGTTGTGTAAAAGAAATGCCACACACCAAATCAGTTATTTCTTGTTTGTGCATGTATTTGTTCATGCCAGTCCCTCATTTTTTAAACATGTGTAGGGCTTAAGAAGAGGTGTGCACAGGGCTTTGTTCTCATCACACACAAACACATACAAACACACAGACTAAATGTCTACATGTAAATGTCATTAAGACAACACAATCATTTACAGTAATAATGTGTGTGAAGGCAGTATCAGCAGACAAAGTCCACACTTTGCCAAAAAGGTCGCTCCAAGGTCTATTGAAAACGCCTTGGCCTTTATCAGGCACTTGCAGATAAAAGGAAGGTGTCTTTTTAAAAATGAAAACAGTTAACAGTTTGTAGTTTCTGGTTGATAGACTCAAGTCACAGTACATCCTGGTTATTATTTGTGTCTTCCACACCTTCATTTATACAAGGCCACGCCTATAAGAAACAACACTGGGATCTGTGTGAGATTTGCCCTCCTTTGTGGCACTAACATTAACATTACAGTTGTAGTAGATGTAGCCTCGGGGAAAGAGGCATACAGCTGAGCCCTCCTGTGCAGTCAGCACTGTTCTAAAACAGTTAAAACTCATTCTCTCCACCTGTTGGCCCTCTCCAAGTGAAGCAAGCAATAATGACAATGAAATGACCCTTGAAACAATAGATCTGAGTGTTCATTAAATATTTATATCATACAAAATCATAGGCTGCACTAACTTTGTGTCTTTAGCCAAGAGTCTTTGTGAACTCCTTGTGCTGAGATCAGGTTTCAGTAACAAAATATCTTGCACTTTCACTGTTATTGTGTCACCTAGCGCCTGTGTCTGTTTTATTATTGCTGTACTAATTTCACATTGTTTTGTAATTCAACAGGGAACACAGTTAGCAATCTTATTATGATTATTCCCCCCATTTGTGGAGCCATTCAGACATTTCGAGATGGCCTGGAGTTCCGTTATATATGCTCTTTTATAGGACTGACAGGTATGTTTTATGTTTATGAATATCGTTTGTCTATGAATGAATACTTTCTTCTAAAATATATTGTGTGTGTCACTTTGTTTGCAGCTGTGGGCATTGGCTCCTGGTGCTTCCACATGACACTGCTATATGAGATGCAGGTGAGCTGATGACAAACAGGCAAAGAAAATAAATGACATGCTTTGTTGTTTTTATTGACATATCCATATTTCAATACTTATGGTTGGGTGTACATTGAATTAGGAGTAAAAAAAAGCATGTAATGAAAACACTGATAGATAAAATATTTATCTTTGTTAGTAAGAGCGTACTGTTAAAATAAATTTTTTTGACATGACATTTTCTTTGCAGTTACTAGATGAATTGCCAATGATCTACAGCACATGTGTCTTTGTCTATTGTCTGTAAGTGACTCAGCTTTTTAAATGTATTAGGGTTAAAGCACTTTTTAAAAACTTTTTGGGGATTAAAATGAACTAGTAAATTCTTGGGATGATTTCTGTTAAAAGTCCTGGGAGTTTCTAATATAGACACAGAATGGAATGAAAGCAGTGGAAATATTGATTCTGACTGACATTGTCTATCTTGTTCCAGTTTCACTTTTTGCAATTCACGATGATATCTTTTTCCAGATATGAATGCTTCAAACAAGAGAAGACCATTAGTTTCTTTCTTATAGCATTATTATTACTCTTCAGTATATCTGTTACTGTGGTGAGTGTAGTCGCCCGTCAAGGAATACAAAAGACTACTTTACCATGGATGGTAACAGTAAAATTCAATGCTTTCTATTTGTAGGTGTATCTGCAGTGGAAGGAGCCAGTATTTCACCAGGTATGTTTATGCGAATGAGATGGCTCATTTTCTGCTACAAGATTTCGGGCATCAAGTAAAGTGCAACCATCACATTTAAGACACCAGTGTCAGTATAATTTTTTTTTTAAAAAGGGAACACAAGTTTTATCATTTACACTGAATTGAATGTACTTTGAATTAGTGGTTAAAAGAGTTTTATAAAGACACCCAAAGCTGTTGTCTTAATATTTAAAAATTATCAATCCAAATATCTATGCTTTCGGATTGCTTAATTGTTTGTTATTGCTTTTAGGTCATGTATGGTGCACTGGTAGCTTGCTTGGTGTTGCGGTCCATCTTTATTGTTACATGGTAAGTCCCAAAATAACATGTTAAAACTCCTCAGGCCTTCTGATCATCAATAAATTATTTTCCACTGTGCTCTCTTTATTTAGGGTATACCCCTGGTTGAGGGCACTTTGCTACACTTCTTTGGGAATCTTTATGTTAGGATTTCTGCTGTGGAACATTGACAACATATTATGTGACTCACTGAGGTAAAAACTCGGAATAAATCACTAAATATGGATTATTTGTAAACAATAACTATAGCCATTTACTTTGTGAAATAACTGAACATTTTAGATCTGGACAGGTTAAACAAAACTAGTGCATGATCTGGACAGGTGAAACAAAACTAGTGCATGATCTGGACAGGTGAAACAAAACTAGTGCATGATCTGGACAGGT
>JAVQKG010246347.1:0-41016 GCA_036025885.1 Hypseleotris bucephala
TTTTATTTAAATTATGTTCGTCACATATTTATTAATGTTTAAAGAGGTGAGCTATTCTGAAATGTTACCATATTAGCGATGTAGTTCAACTAGGCATGTCTGTTATGAATATCTATGAGGACTTGAATGTCAAGAACAATAATGGAAAAATTTAGAGAATTGTTAAAAAAAGGCAATGTGTGAGGCTGTCAAAAGCTATTTTCTTTTTTAGTTGTAAAAGCACTTGAAATAGGACTGTTAAATGGGCGTGCTTTGTGCCAGCAGCTCTGTGAAAGGATTTAACAGAAAAAACCCTGACAGCTCCCGTTTTGAGTTGTTCGGAAACACTAGCCAGTTTATTGGTGACATAAAACCAGTGCGTACTCAGTGATTGATACACCAGCCTCTGCTGCATATGACTGACATGGGAACACCTGGAGAAGGACTATCCTGCAAACCACACACAGTAAATTCAAGTGTTAAACTGCAGACTGCTGCCCTCCAGGCTTCTGTAAGCCTATACTTACAGCTTATATCCTCTAATAATGGCTCTACTTCAAGCTCCATTTGCAAAAAACTATTATCTACAAAAAATAAAACTATGAAAACAGTTATGGAAAACTATTGCATGATTTAAGTATTAGTTAATTAATTACTTAAATGTTAATATAATTGAGAAAAAAATATTTTAAATAAAATAACACTTTATTTGTAATATATTTATTAATCCTTTATTACAGCTTAACAGTGGTGGTTTATTCTGAAGTTATATATAAATTTACTGTATATACTTTTTACTACTACAAAAACAAATACAACATTCACTCGAAAAGAAAGTTGAATTTAAAAAATGTCAAAAACGTTTGAGTGCATTTATCTTGTTTCTTGTGCATGATGTGGTTAGTTTGTTGGATTTGTGACAGCATGCCTACCCCACAGTGAAGAACTGCCTCATCTCTTGTCGGCGTGAACGCATTAGCTGCTTGTACTCTCCGATGCGTAATTTCTTCCCGTCAATAATGCAGGTCCTCTTAGGCCGAGGCTTGTACTTGTAGTTTGGATACTTCTCTAGGTGGAGCTTGCTCAAACGAGCCTGTTCCTCATAGTATGGTTGCTTATCTTGGTTAGACATGGACTTCCACCGGGAACCTGAATGATGAGGTTCACAATTTCAATATTTTTACACAATATAAAAATAAAAAACAGAACCTAATAGTGTAATAGTTGTAAGGTTGCTGAAGAATAGTATAATCTAAATGAACTTGTATATGTTATTTGTAGGAGGCCTGGATTGATGTCAAATAGTATGCTAAATAGTGCAGCTTTGTGAAGAGTCCTGTGAGGTAGTGCATGACAGCACTTTTAACAGCTCTGATGTATGGACTCCAACGCAGAGGGGACAAGACCCATTTAGCCTCTGTCATTTTTCATGACAAACACTTATGGTAGTGATAGGTTATAAATCCATCTGTATGCAGAGCTGCTCTATCAGATAATACTATGGGTGGCCCCTTCACACAACAGCCCCCACACTGGATTACAGTATCTATAGGGAAACGATACAGAAAGTAACATGATGATCGTGATTATTTTAAATTTGATATCCATTAGAGAAGTCAATTAATTGTTATATATGCACAGGGGAAAATAAAACCAGAAATTTAATAAAATATGCCATATTGTGGCTACAGTTCTCATTTTTAGAGTGTTTATACAACATTGGACAAGCTAGAATGTAAAGTTTCATCCATATGAGCTGTAGCTGTATATCTGGTGTCTTATTGTGTAGGTCTTACCTAAAATCTTGCTTATGTTGGAGTTGTGCATGTCAGGGAAGGCCTGCAGGATCTTTCTCCGTTCATCTTTAGCCCACACCATAAAAGCGTTCATGGGTCTTTTGATGTGAGGCTCATTGCTGTTTCTCCCTCTAGACTCCCTGAACACACGGGCCTCCGTAGGTCCAGCGCCTCCTGTTGGCCAACAATAATAGAGTTGTGGTTTAACTTAAACGTCATTGACTTCCTTAGACCCTGGCATAGCCAGAGCAGGAACAAGAGGAGAGGGCAAGACACTGACATTGATTAAATGACCAGCAGTGTTCAGTCTCTCAGTCATCTGCTGTCTGCTATTATCAGCTCCATTATGGACATGTTTTAGACAAGTAATGAACACTGACCCTCTGAAAGAGGAGCACTTTTGGAGTGGGAAAGATTATGTGAAATAAAAGTGAATACAGTTGGAAGCTAAATGTAAGTGTAACTCGTTCTTAAGAGAATACTATGTAAATGCAGAAGAGAACCTTAGATATCAATGGCAATTGGATGAGTTCACACTTCTCCATTGCTACTAACATTTTAATTGGATTTTAATTTGATATTCAGAATGTCAATAAAACATGCAAGTGTGCAAACATAAATAAAAAATATGGAAACATAAAAACATCAATAAAAAGGATGGATGCTTAACTTTTGACTTTTTTTCCAATATGCAGATTGATTTGCAGAGCACACACACAAAGTGCACAAACAAACAGGCACATATCTACAAGAATGTGCCGATTCTACAAAGTGCTGTTTTTCAATCAGGCCATTCACAATCAGCATGAGATATTAAACTGTACATCTGACTGATAATGATTTCTCTTTGCATGCACATTTGCTTCCTTTAATACATAAGATGTGAAAGAATTAAATAAAAGCAATATGAATATTTAAACAAACAAAAACATGTTGATAAACAAGGCTTGAAAAATAAGACAAAAAAGCCTTCCATATGCCACGATACATCTTTAATGATCTCAAATCTGGAAAAGAAAGCTTGAGATGACTCATGCATATTTCATCATCCACATGTGAAGTCTTCTCATTAGACCATTCCAGTTGCAGCCTTGGCACATGGCACTGTACCTGGGCTTTGATTTCTATTATTATTTCAGCTGATAAACAAATTCAAACTCTTAATGAGGAACAGAGCAGAGTGCACACCGTCATGTTAAATACACTGAAAAGGGCTGCTGTTTTCCATTCTCGAGACAACACTAGAGTCAGTCTTAAAATGACAAGTGTCTCTTTAATACTTCAACAAGTGCACACAATAATCATAGAATATCTACCACGTCAATGTGCAGTTTGTTTTCTGATAAAGGTTTTTGTCTTTGTGTCTTTGACTTAAGAAATTAAAATATGTAGCTTGTTTGACTCAAAACTAAACAATACAAATAGCTTAGTTTTGTTTGTTATATTTTATTTATTATTCCAGATTTCTAGGCCCTGACATCACCATAGCTCAAAAATAATACAGTACTTTTACTGCTATTGAAGGCACAGTACGTTAAATTCATTTAGCATGCACTCACTATACAGAATGAATTGATTTTACTTTGTTTAGATTTGACAACCATGTTTATTGTGCAATGAAATGTGGTGTGGCGGAGGCCTGACAGTATCCATCAACACGGGGCAATCTGCTGACTGCTGGGGCCAGATGAAGGTATTCATTAGCTCAGGAGCGCAGCGCTCACTCAGACACGACAGCCAGTGTCTGCGCCCTGGGAGCGCTCGCTCTAATTTACGACGCTCCTGTGCCGTTACTCTATCACTGACACTGATTCAGCAATTTATATACTGGTGTGCATGCATACGGGCAGAGGTGAGCTCTTACAGGGATGGGGACCAAACAAGCCACTGCCATCAGCCAGTGCCACATCCATAGTTAGACAGGAAACTACCCATGTGACTTGGTTCATTGGGGGATGAGACATATTTTGCTTTCCATCAAAACACAAAAATCACACGTACAGAAGATGGATGTTTGATCCATCTAATACAAAGAAAAAGTTACCTCAATTCCCTCCAGGGTTGAGGCTGGTTTTTAAATAACAATCAAGATCTTTAAGTCTGTTTTGGGGAAAAAGTAATTCATTTGACATTTGACTAGGAGAACTGAAAGATAATTTTGCCATCTTGTCACCTGCTTACTGCCCTACATATGACTTAATCAGGAGCATCCTGTGCCAGGCAGCATGCAATTTACTGCAACATTGTTTCTGCCTTTTCATTAAAAATTACAACGATGCTCTGACATTTTGCAAATGAACACTAACATTTTTCCAAGAGAGGCAGGACATTTAGGGATCAGTTAGTTAGCTGTGTGATTGTATAAATAAACACAGATGTTTAGCCGTGACAGGGCAGGCCCCTGAGTGGAGCTCGGGGAGGCGGCGACACAGGGGACTGTGGTTTAATAGAATTTATTGTGATTCATGAGGCCTGCAGCTCAAGTGTGACAGAGCGGTATGAGAATCCCCTTTTAATTTGTCTCTCCTGGAAACACTGCTGATGAGCAGCATGAATTACAGAGAGAGACTGAATGTGTGTGAGATTTCAGAGGAGGTTAAAAATGCAAGAGCAGAGCAAAGCCATATAATACAAAGGAAAAAAATAAAGAGAGAATTTCTGAGGCCCAAAAGGCTCCGCACCTGTGGGCTACAGGCTCAGACTCGATCTGAACCAAGCCAGAGGGTAGCGCTACCCCAGTCGTCCCATCTACATCTTTGTTCTGCGGGCAGACACTTAATGTCACCCAGGAATCTGCTGGAGAGGATGAGCCTCAGTGAGCAGGCAACAATCACGCAAACCTGCCAAGCCCTCTGTTTCAGGATCAAATCTAACACCTCCGACTGCAGGCATTTACCACTGACAATAGAGCCTCTCCCTGTGAGCAGGATCAGGCCAGATTAATGTGTTTGAACAGAGAATAGAGCAGGCTGCCCTGGCACTAGTCTTAACTTAGCTCAAGCACGCTAATTAAACCATTACAAATTACAAGTGATATAAGCCCTATTATTACAAGTCAATCCTTTTTATCATTTAGAATCATTCTGGAGCCATGTGTTTTAGCACGTTGCCACATGCACATGAGAGCTTGGGAACAAACATCAGACCTGTTTCAACTTGATCCTGTCCTGTATGCATTTAACTTAAAGTAGAGCTTAATCCTTTACAACTTCCAAGGAAGCCTTACAATGTCAGATAGGGATTTGCCATCTGCATGTTAAAACTTAAAATAAGGTATTCCTTGAGTTGACCGCGTCAACTGTTGGAGATCAATGATTGCCTCCTCATCTAAGTGTTTTTAAGGAGAATACGGAAGCTGAATCCCACGCTCTAACTAAAAGAAAAAAGGAGGACACTATGTAACTTTTGTATCACTGTATGCTATCCAGAGGACATTGAGTATTGTTCTTAAATCCAGCATGGCTGCAAGACATTGTATGTGTAAACATTGCACACTGATGGACTAAAAATGTAAGTAGTGGTGCCAGTAAGTCTCCAATAGTGTTAAGTAAGTTCATATTGCAGTTTACTCACGTTTATATGCACAGTATGTGTTTGTTTATTGTGTTTTCAGTCAAGGTCATGTAACGTATTTTTAGTGTCACTTTCAAGGCAGCGTCCCATTCCCACAGTGGTACGTTTGAGGTTATAGCAGCGGGCTGCGCCCTGGATGAACAGAAAAGTTTTATAGGCTCTCTTAGTTATCAAAAAGTTTTTTTAATGCATTTTTACAATGTACTCCTTTAAGGTACAGTACAACAAGACAACACTAGTATTTTTCTACATATTTGTACAAGGAACACCGCTCTGATGACATTTTTTTTCCTCACTCTCAAACTGATCTCTCTGTACTGGGCATTTTGTATGAATTCTGTTTCCTGTCTCCACACATTTTTCAACAAGCTCTTTGTTCTCTGTGGACCAACAGTGATGGGGGTGGTTTAGCCAAACATACAACATCAGCGAGATAGCCTTATATGAATGAACAAAGGTCTGGCTGGACTGAAGCAGCTACTATGTTTTGATCTTTCCAGTGGGATAATGTGTAAAATAAAAGATAGCCTTTTTTATTTCTCTTTTCTGCTTTTCACTAACCTGCTTCATTTGATTAGTGGATGCTCTGTAAATATTAGCCTAAGCTCCCTGGTGCATTCTGTGAAGTGCTGTGATTACAGAAGTCCACTGTACTGCATTGGCCCAGCTCAGTGTGGTTGCTCTGTTCTAGAGGGAGCTGCGACTAACCATGGGGCTTTCACACCCAACATAAGGGATGGGGAGGTACACCCAGTAATTTTCCTTTTCTGGAAATGCCAAAGTATTTTTCTGAGGAAACGGGTGCAGAATTACAGAGGGAACTCAGCAATTTCTCTTTTGAACTTGAATCATCCTATGAAAAAGCTTAATTTAACACTACTAATTTGGTGGTCAAAGGAATTCAATACTAGTTTAGCTTGAATTAAGTTTACTGTGAACAAATGTACATGCATAAACACAATAAAACCCGATTTACAAATATTTACCCAAATTGTGGCAGCTAAAAACTAAACAAGCAAATTGTAATAAACTAAATAATTCTTTGAGGGTGAAAACAGTACATGTCTTTATGCAAACACAGCCTTATTCAGTGAGGGATTGAAAAGTCAATATGTTCTCAAAAGAGTAAACACTTTGTGGTTCACATCATAAAACTCAAGTGTTTTCCTGTTGGTGTAGCTAAAAGCCAGGGTAAGCTATATTTGTGGTGTAAGAAAAGAAATGCTAACTACTGCTAACTGTTTTGAGTTATGTGTGCTGCCCAGGCTCCCAGCCATGTCCCCCTGGGAAAAGGACCTCTGCTGCCCCCTAACCTCTGTGTGCCCCTGATCCATAGCCCACTGGGAACACTGACATGAGTCTTTCCTTGGCCCTGCGCGGGACTCAAACAGTTACAAGCTATATGTGCCCACTATCAGTCTCTTCTACTGTAGGCACAAAACAGGGAGAACCACTATTGGAGAAAGTTTATAGCAATCAAAATATGTTTGCTGTCACATGAACTTACCATTTTAAAAGAATGAGAATAGTAAATATGCTACGTAAAAACCAACAGTCTTTTGATTCATCCATGCATCAATGTCAAGACAATTTTCCTCTTTGCTCAAGTACCATGGAAACTGACAAATATTATTGTCAGACAAATAGTACCACTAAAGGGTGCCTTGTTACTGTGTAGGACCCAGGGTCACAAAAGAAGATGACATTGTCACATAGGCGTTATAGACGTTTACACCCCTGTGCCTGGGACCTCAAACAAGCACAGAGCATTGGCAGCTATCTTGGAAACAAGCCAGCTTTGTCCCGGGGCACTCTTGTCTTTCACACACCTGTCTGTGAAATCCTCAAAGCCACTGCTCATTTCCAGCAGCATACAATATAACCTGTGTGTTTTACACAAACACATGGCTCTTTGTCACTTGAAAATACAATTTATGTCATCAGTCAAAGTGAACATTTCAAATTAATAAATTCAAAGGAGACCTTACCATCAAGATCTTCTGGCCTGGTGAGGTCAATAACTCTATGACCAATTTTTCCTTCCTCACTCAGTTTGCTGAGGTGATGGCCGATGCTCTCAAAGTGCGCCCTTTCCTGCAGAGAAATACAAACAGTCAGGTACAGGGACAAATACACACACTTTTACTGTTGCTGAATTGTAAAAAATAACCCCATCAGGAATCTGAAATTTCGAACAAGAAAAAGTGTCTTTGATAAATGGAGGTTCTTTTGAAGAGCTGCTCTTTTGACATGAGCTCAATGTAGCGTTTTTCCTCTCTCATCTCTCTATTCAGCCACTGCTATAATGGATGACAGGAGGCAGAGAGACAGTGAGGGCCAGGGGTGCTGTAAATAGATTTACAGAAGGATACTTTGTGATCCTGAGCACACAATGGAGCCGTGGCCCTCTTTGCGGCGCTCAGATTTTCCTCTGTAATCTTTTCCTTACATCCTCCCTTCAAGTGTACAGAGCCCAGAGCTCAGCGCCCATCATTTATTCAGACTTCATGCTTTGGAGAACACACCGTGTTTTCCTGTTTGTCATGTCGCTTTGTGCTCAGATTAAACTTGGCATCATGTTGTACTTGACACACAATGAAACCCTGTCATTCAACGCTCCATGACAATATTAAATGTCATGTCAGTGTGCATTTACAGAATAAAATAACAGCTTTCGGGGGGCACTGAATGGTTGCGGCACATTACACTTAATGTATTATGCAAGGGGAGAGTGCCGACTGCTGATGCCTCCATTGTTGAATGACCTACTTCCTCTGTGAATACACAGGGCATTAGCAAAGGGCTGTCTTCTTCTCTAAAGAGTCAACTACAAGATAGACATTTTGACTCTGCATGATACAAATAATCTCCTGTTTTGCATGGATGACAGTAAAAGCAGGCACGTTGCCAGTTTCCAAAATTACATTTGTTTTACTCCCAGGGTGAGGCCTTGACCTATGCCAAAGATGCAGTATCTGGGCTGACCTTTGGCCCTTTGTTGTAAATGCAACAATCACAAGCAGACTGAACAGATCTACAGGTTCTACACAAAGCAAACAGCTACCATGGGACACAACAACACATGAATCTTTTAGGCTTGTCTTCTTTGTAATGTAATGTTTTGATGTTTTATCATCTCCCCCAAGAGATAACTTCAATCAATAAAATATAAAATGTAAATATCTATATATTGACTTCTATAAATATTAGCATCAACAGTCAAAAGTATTTGGAAGAAAATGTTTTTAATTTCTCTTTTTATGTTTTGTCATCCCTGTGTTTTGCCTCAAAAGATGACAAAATATGACAAGACTGTTGAAGTCCATTTGAGACCTTTCACAATATTTTAATTTTCAGCCTGGTTTTATTAAGACCTATTCTTTAAAAGAAAGGGACAGTGACAGTTAGAAAAAAGCACTGCAATTTTCCATCATACTTGAAGGGGCAGTCATTATTTATGGCCAGTTGAGTGATTTTGATATACAATTAACAACTACCTGCTTGTGGCCTGTGATTAGAGGCTGTCTATCTGATGGCCCTTTGCTTACTTAAGTGTTTTCTAATTATGATATATGTGCTGGTCCCCGCTGGGCAAGACAGCACTTTGTAAAGAGAAGATGCAGTATGGTGCCTTTTCTCAGTGTCACATTTTGTGCAAAGCAACAACACACAGTACCGTATTCATCACCCCGCCACATTATTGCTCTTAATGAAAGAAGCTAGCAGCATGATGACAAAGTGACTGGTGTGTGATTAGCTGGATGGGTGGTGGGCTGGTTCACATGCTCCTTGGACAGTGTGTTGAGAAGACATGCAGCATTCAGAGCACACTGTATATCTGTAATAAAGTAGTCATCTCATTCCTCTTCTTTGCTTGGTTGGTCCCTTCTGATCAATCAAGTCCTTTTATAAACTCATGATCATTAAGCATCACGTTGGACTGAGAAGGAGAAGAAACAGGGGCAATCCATCATTGAGTTGCATTAATAACCAGCTTAGGGTTCAACTACCCTTTTTGCCACACAAAGTTATGTGATTAGTGAGAATTTGCAAATTAACCAGCTAGAAACAAGGCTTTACTCAGGTCCAATAAATTGTATTTTCTTTTTTGCATAAGCACTACATGAGCCAAACATTAGCATACAGAACCATAGCTCTTCTGATTTTAAAGACACTACGATGGTCCTTTTTATCATGTTAGCTATGCAAATTCTGACTTCACTAGGGCAATTTCATTATGCACTAAGGCAATATGGAACCACACATTTTCATAAAATTTTATATACTAAGCCTAATATACTTATTGGTTATAAGTTTGGTAATTTATATCCAGGAATTACAATTATAGTTGGAATTAAGGCAATAAATTATGTGCACGGCATCAGGGTTTTGTTTAAAGGCTTGAAAATATTCAGTGAACTAATGCTTCCCCACTGCCCACACATCAAGTGCTGTGATAAATTAATGGCACTTTTATTATTTTATAGTGTCATTAAATTTTTACTGATCACTCTGACACACAGGGGTAGGAAAGGACATGCAGTATCTAGGGAAATTGGCTATCCTGCCAGGGAAAGATGAAGCTCATGAGAGGACCATCGCTAGCCAAGTAATAGTGTATTTTAATGTACAGTGTAGAAAATGAAAGGAATACTTTCAGGATAGATAAAAATGCAACAGAATATCAGAAGCCTGTATTTTCTTTGTACCAGTCCCAAGCCTGGAAAAGTGAATAAAAGTAAAAAGCTATGCATTCTTTATTCACCAGTATTACAGCATGTGGAAATTTAATAAAACTATATTCATTACAAAATGGTATATTGCCCAGCCCCGTGTTGAAAGCCAGTAAAGCGCATAATGGTTCTAATGCATGATGAGAGCAGAAGAAAAGCAGTAATCAGATAAAGACATAGGAAACAAAAGATGTAGACATTATTCCCCTCCTTCTTTAACCACGACTGCTGGCAAAAAGACTGGTACCTCCCTCAAATGACTTCAGCATGCAGCCCGCTACGCCACAACTAAAATTATAGCAGTACACTCCAAGCTGTAGTGGAAAACTGCCACCCACAATAATTTCATCCGCCCTGCCTGTGCGGTCTTTTGTCTTTCAACTTGGTAATAGATGGACTTTGTCTCTAGCTGCACATGGCTGTAAAGTAAAGTCATTGAAGGGGAGTTGAAGAGTAGACAGTATATGTAGATCTTCTTGTGTGATGGAACTCCTAAGAGCCCCTGTCAATGAAGCAAAGAGACCTTTAATCTGGCCAGCCGCAGAACATGTGCCGGAGGCCTGCTGCTCTGCCCACAGGGTGTATTCTGGGCAAGAGGCGGGTGGCGGACGGCCCTGTGCATTGTGCCTACTCCTGCCCTATATTTAGTCAACACACTGCTACTGCTGTCACAACTCAACTCTCCCTTTGAAAATACAAATAAGTCCTACAAGAAAAATAATACTGAAGAGGAACAAAACCAAAATTAAGAATGGACAGATTTCTTTGGTTAGTGGTGATAATAAAGAAAAGTCTCTGATAAAATAGAAAGCAAACAAAAGCTAAATACCCCACACATCTGGGGTTGTTAGGTGTTTCAGGTTTGAGCCTAATCGGGAAAACTATGTGCAAGTTAGAAACTGACAAATATACCTGACTTCCTAATTTCAATCTAATAGACGACTACCTGATTGTTGTAGGGTGGGCCTATGTAATAATATTTTGAGTAGAGTACAATGTGGAGAATCACTGTACAAAATGTCATTGTTCTCTGCCAAATGCAGGGTATTAATTAGTTAATTAATTCTTCATTATTCATCATAGAATTATTAAAATCATCTACCTTAGTTTGTAGTATTTATGATATGTAACATTTGAAAGTAATTTAGCATTTTATTTTTTTTTCTGTGGACATGGACAAAGGTGATTACGTAATATCACCAGAACGCGTTTCGCCAATGTAATAATTACCACAGTTAGCTATAGCATTCTTTTATAACACATAGACTAGAAAATATGTTATTGACAGGGGACAGCAAATGTACTTGCGGATTTGATCACACATGTTTTCAAACCTGAATGTGTTTGTATACTGGACTGGTTCTATCTGTGTCACACACCTGGTATGTGGAAAGAAAAGTAAGGCAGTGCGTCTTTGACCACAATACAGTCCTTGTGTATCAAGTGTCAGTCATCACTGTGGTCTATGGCCCTTAAGTGAAGACTCTCTCAGACTGCAGCCCTCAACAATCTGCCCACCCCTGATGCACAAAGAGTGCACTTAAGCATAGCCACTCGCAACTCAGCGCCTCATCTGTTTTTTATTTCTATTATAACCAGTTGCAATGTTATTTATAAGTCTATGGTGTTCCTGGAGTTTTTGTTATAGTTTTGAACCATTTAAATGTTAAGTACATCCAGCCGTGTGGTAAACCCATAGTTCCTTTAGTACAGACTTGCTTTATTTTTTTCCCTGGTGCTCTTGCTTTGCTAAGACTAATGCATGGAGCAGTACCAACAGTAGCAGCCACAAAAGGCTGGCACTAGTTCTGTAACAGTCATTCCCAATATCACACCGAGCAGAGATGGTTGGATATTTTGGAACCATTTGTACTGCCAGGGCATCACCTCATTTGTTTAAAACACAGTGAAGAAAGGGCTTTAATTCAATTAAACTATGGAAAGACTGGGGAGCTAACCCTGGTCTGGGCTGTGTGCCAAACAATGGTTTATTGTTTGTTTTAATCAAATAAATAAAAAAAGAAACAGATACAACAGGTCAAATCAACTAAAACCCTCTGTTTATTGTGAACATTTTAAGGATATGTTGTTGTCCTCACAGGAGGCAGACTCATGAGAATGTAGGTATGATGGAAGGATGTTTTTTCTGCTCTGAAGTCCCCTACTGAGACTATTTGCATGAAATCATGAATTTCCCGATTCTCAATGGTCTAGAACTGTTCTCGAGGTCCTCAAAGAAATTTTAAGTTGAGTTAAATCTCATGGCTTATCAACCCCTCCAGGACACAAACAGCAGGATCAGAAACTGCAACATTACCCAAACCTCTTTCACATATGGACAAAACCTCATCCTGTTAGACACCAGGGCCATTATGTGCTGACTGTGACTGTCCCATAGATATAAATGCGCCCTTGAGGCCAATTCTTTCTCTGGCTTTTGTTGTGTGTGCTTTGTGGTCAGCATGGCATCACAGGTAGCCATCTTGGCCAGGAGTATTTTTGGGCAATGGCAGCAGACCATTTTAAAACACAAGAGAAGAAAATAATGGAGCTGTTGTTGCCAAATGACCCAACCAAGACAAGCCTTAATGTTGCTTTAGACATCATTTAAAACAGAACAAACAACTTAAGCTGGGACAAGGCACCACCAACAGGTAAACCCATCATTCAAAATTTAGTCACAGTAATGTTGTACCTATTCTCTAAGTAAATGCACACAACCGGACAAAGCATTAATGAAAGCAATCTCCACAATAGCTCTTGCTGGCTATAGCTAGTGTCTGGGTCTGAACATAATCTAATTTGGATGGGCAAACCCTTGTATGCCAAGGATTTACATTGCAGCCAAAACGCCTTGGTTTGCAATTTCCAAGACAGCAGTCGAAAAGGCGCAGAAAATTGCTTCCAGGGCTGCAAACCAGACAAGATTATATTCAAAGTCTTTGTGAAAGCTTTGCTTGAATGGGACCCTGGCAACACACACACACTCTAAGCACACATGCAGAAGTGAGCAGTACAACCACTAGAACCAATAGGTTAGAAGGCTGGATTGTGTGCTGCACCAGTGTAAGCTGTATTTGAATATTTACAGGCTGAGCTCCAGGATATGGGAAAAGGACAATTGTAGTGGTCAATACTGAGAAGAGGCGATGTTGTAGGGCAGAAAGGGGCAGTTCAATAGGTTAATACACTGGCCTTTCACCTTTTGATTCCAGTTAGGGACATGTCAGCACAAGGATATATTTTATCTTACAGCAGCAAGGGCATCCAGGTGTCTAAAACAGGATGAAAATTAAAGACACGTTGAACAAGGGTTAGTCCATAAACTTTTGTATCGTATGGCTGATAATATGGAACCAATTATGTTTAGAAAAGTTCAATAATTCAGTAACTCAATAATTATGTCTACAGTTGATTGTATCAGAAGTAATGTGACTTTTTTCTTGAATTTTTTGTTAAATTTAATACATCTTTTTTACGGGCAATTTACAGTTTACAGACGATTACACTGTTATTGTCTGTAATAGGGTCAAATAGACTTTACTGTGTATGACGACAAGCAGCTGTTTGCCACCTGGTCTTTTAATACACTTGCAAGTTTATAATTCTGATAGTGATATTATAATTGCAAAAAAGTTTTTATTTTCTGTACTGTCTCTTCAGCAAACGACCAATGCTTTTTCTGAGTTAAAATGCAAGCCAAAATAAAGACAAGCCATATAGTTAAAGTGGCTTGTTGCTGTGTAAAATATATAGGTACAAGTCCTTTCAATCACTGGCCTTAAAAGCACCTGCTCTGTCCGAGACCATAATAAAAGAAAACAATTCAAAATGGTTAGAAATAGCTTAAATGTAGTGTATTTGTCTGTTGGCTGCTGCATTCTAGGTAAAAGCCTGCGCTGGGTGAGGAGAGCATTGTAAATAATGGAACAAAGTAATTGCCCTCTGCAGACAATAATGCCTTTATATTAATATTTCAGAAAAAGTAAATTGCACAAGGCTAGTAAAAGGTTTTATTGTATGGATGGGATATCGTGAAAACAAGAGAAAAGAGACCTACTCTTGTAACACATGAATATTTGAGATTCTACCAAGTTCAAGTCTGATCTGCGCTATGTTCTTCTCGGTCACTGGCTTAGCAGCAACAGAGAAATCTTACTGGTAAAGGTTAGTAATGAAAGCATTGTACTGCTCAAAAACACTTTGTAAGGAAAGATGAATTGATCCATCTGTAAGCAGCACTTAGACCCACTCCTCTGGCCGGTCATTACACTGGGATAAATCAATATTTAATATCCCCTCTAACAGCCACACTGGATGATCTTAACCTCTCCTTAATCCCATTTATGTTACCTTTCCAGAATCTTCTTCATATAAGCTCTCACTATGATAAACTTCCAAACAAGAGACTGTGGGGGGAGCTATTAAAGACCGCACCATATTTATGTTAGGTGAGGCGCTTTCGTGAAATATTAATATTCTGAAACTGACCAAAGTGAAAGCTTTTATCCGGGGCGTTCAAACCTTTCTTAGTCCCTTGGCTTGTATCAGCAAAAGGCTCTCTCTCCTCCGCTCATCCCACTACTGAATTACAACCCACTGTTCTTTATTGCGGTCGAAGGATGAAGATGATGGGGCAATTCTTTTAGCTGACTTGATAAAGCGTGCCTCTGATTTCACACCGTTCTAATAGAGCCAATGTCATGGAAACTAAAAGGTGACAATATCTCAATGTGATTTGCAGAAGCGTCATAAGGTGTAAGGCTTCCTTAAGGTGTCATTCAATAAGACATACAAATTACTTTTGTAATAAAATACAACTCTATTACCTTTTAGGAAACTTTCATTTTAGTCCACTACAAATGCATACATTCGTAAATTAAATTAATATATCATAGTCAGTTCAAGAAGAATACATTAGTGCCATCAATGTGTGAAATGTCTAATAACCTTACTTATACTTATTATAATACATTTGTGTGGTTAAAAATAATATATATATTATATACATATACATATATACATATATATATATATATAGTTCAGTCAGAGCACTGCCACCTGCACAAGCCCTGATCTCATCCAAACCCCAAATTAAAGGAAAATCAAAATAGCTGTTCATTGACTTTTTTTACATATACATTGACCTAGTTGAAGCTGTTGGTTTCCAAGTGTCAGGTACTAAAATATTAATGTGCATCACTCCCAGTTCCTGCCTGTTCCTCACAGCCAACTGGCAACATGGCATCAAGCTGAAGCGAGAGGACAGCTTTTTTTTCTCCTTGATTGACTCATCGATTGAAGATATTTTTAAAGGGAATCCCTGGGAGTGTGTGCTCCTGGTACAAAGCAGCCCCATCCCGTGTCAAGGGACAGAGGGCTGTGAGTCTGCTTTAATTGGGCAGAGACTTCAGAGTTTTCTTAGGCCACACTGGGCACTGCCATGGCCTGTCCCGACCCTCACACCAACATCACGCCACTCAACACACTCAAAACAGCTCATGTAAATAAAGACGCATTTATGCACTTAACTGTATAAGGGAAAAATCTTAAGAATCAACTATAACTAAATTTTCCACTTTTTGAAACAGATTTCTTTTAATAAGACCTGAACATATTTTGTGGTAGACAGGTTAACATTTGCTTTGTTTTGTTTATCTATTTTTAATAATGTCCTAACCTTGTCTCTGCAGTTGTTAAGGCCCACAGAAGTGAGTGCGGACAGCTTTGCCTCCATGCCCTGCTGGTGATGCTGCAGCTGTTCCCTCTGGATCTGCTCTCTCATTTTGCGAGCTTCCTGGATGGCCTTCAGCACTGTGTCCTGGTCCCCAAACAATGCTGTAGAGTTTAAACTGGACAGGATATCTGCACAGACAAAGGCCAGCTTGTCATTTCAATTGTGTTTGCATTATTTTTTGCTTATAAATATAAGCAAATATTTTAGTAGAATTTTGTGTGTTACCAAACTACTGTGACCAAGAAATTATGGATTAAAACAGATGATCAAAGTCTTCACTATTCTGAATTTATTTAAAATATAAGCATGATTTTTTTTTTACTTACCTAAAGATGAACCTCGGCCCATGCCTCCTCCAAGTGGGCTAGGGATACCTCCTTTGCCAATAAGGCTATTTGGGCTGTTTTTACTGCCGGGAAAAAGGTTTTGTGTTGGGGATGTGGGGGATTTGACCAGTTCTGTGGTTTTTGGCCGAGCAGACAGGTTGAGCGGCTGTGTTCCTTCCTCCTGTGGCAGCAGAGATATGAATGAGAGGAGACAGAGGTAGAGAAGTGCTCCTACCTCTTACACACTCAAATAGCACATACCACCTCAGTCCCTGGTTAACTGTAGCATCTTTGTCTGCTACCATCCATCCTGCGCACCACTGTGGTCTTCCTCACAGTTGCCCAGCTCCTTTGTTGACACTAATTAAAGCCGATTCTGCCTAACGTCTTAATCTGTTCTCTCTCTCTCTCCTCCACGCTGCTCCTAGTGTCTGCACTCTGCCTCCGAGAATAAATAATGACCAGATAACAAGGGCGCCAATGATCAAAGACAGCTGTTCCAGTCGTCAGATGCTGACTGACATTATCTACTTCATTAGTGTGTTTTCTAATATATTTTACTGCTTGGGTTAATTCATTGATTTATCTGGATGTACATTTGTCTATTATGGAAGTTTTTTTTTTCACATTGGATATGCGAAAGGAAAGTTTGACAAATCTTCCAGAAATAAGCAATCTTCCACTGACAAAAACTGAGGCTTCAGTGACACAATACCACACATTTTCAAACTTCAATCATTTTTATTCTACAATTTATTCAAGCCTACTTCACTCCTACAAGCTTATAGCTGACACAGAGTCTCCCCTAAGGCATGGCTTTGTTACAGATGACGAGATGGGACACTACAATAGAAGCCCAATTTAACATTTTTACTTTGGGTGTTAAATTCATTTGTGTGCAAAGGCAATTATATAACAGCAGAAACACTATCACAGTTTTTTTTTTTCAGAATAAGGCTGGGACAGGCCAAGCACTGCTCAAGGCCTGCCCTGGAAAGTTGAAGGAAATAATAGTACCTTGACTTGAGTGATGGGGCTAGAGGAGCTCTTGTCGTTCTTCAGAGAGGAGGGGGAGAGGGGCCCACTAGCATTGAGAGGCTGGGGGAGCGGAGGCATCTTGGCTCCAGGAGAGACCTGCATGCTGGCAAGCTGGGCGGCATACAGTTGCTGTCGGGAGGTAGAGAAACCCACAAGGCGTTAACATCCAAATCCAGCAAACATTCAAAGTTTTATATTCTGTTTTTTCCCCCTCTCTAGAACTCTGCGTCTGAGTGTGCCTTCATCTGCTGTTCTCTCTCTCACTCCTCTCTTTCCATAAGGCTGGCAAAGAACCTCCATCAAAGGTCTTAACTGTATTTCAAAGGCTAAACCCAGAGAGAGACAGCAAGTCTTAAAAACCACACAGAGATGGCTTTCATTCAAAATACTTGGAGCCCCTATTTTCCACTCATCACAGAGAAAAGTTTGCCGACTGGATGCAAGTGTGTTAGCAAAGATCTCTCATTTCTCCAGATCGACGCAGCTTCCCATTGAAGTTTTCTGGCTAGTGATTTGTCTCCACACACAGCCATATGAGACAGTCCCAGTCCACAATGTTAGAAACCCAACCTCGGCTGGATGGCAATCACAGAATATGTTAAAGACAAGCATTATTAAGGCTTAGAAACCTGCACAGAGCACATTAATGTAGTCACAGATATTTTCATTGGCATCATATCAGTGAGATATTAGAGGAGGTTGGATAAACTGACTCAATTACCATTGTGCCTGTAATTTAAAAGACTTGGAACTTGATCAGATCTATACACTGTTTTGATTTTTTTTGCTCAAAATTACTAATGACAGGGTGTTTATTTTTATTTGATTGAAGTACAGCATGGTCCAGAATTAAAATGTAATATCGACAATGACTTTTGTAATCTCAAAACATGCAATGATTTTCTAGTGTTCTGGCATCAGTTTTACACCCAGAGCCCTTCCTGACACAAGTCTCTAGAAACAACCTGAGACTTTGTCGCTGCCACATGAGCGGCAGTACAAAAGGTCTATTCTCTCAGACAACATGGGGATAACAACAACGCCAAAGGAAACAACAGACTGATTATGTTCTCAAAATGATAGCATTGCCTCCACTTACTTCACAAACACCCTTTTGTCTACGATGGACCTGACACAGGAGCAGACTCAACTTTATTTTTCTCTAATGTGAGCATTGGTTCAGCAGTTAACTGTGTGTGTTTTAAGAGACCACTGACAAAGGAGACTGAGGAAGTCTCCAGACTGTGTTTGTCACTGCAGACTGAGTCTGTTGTACAGATGTTTGCTAACAGACTGTCGACAAGCATGGCCCTGACCTTGAGTGGGAAGAACTTTATTGTCCCGGAAAAAGAGCGTAATTAGACTTTACCTCAAATTAGAGGCAGTCAGGATGCCCCTTTTCACCACTGATTAGCAGGTCAGTGCCATGGGGTGAGAAGGAATGGTTACCCTTGTAACAAGGAACAGACTGCCTCCAGAGCTAAAGAACAATAAATATAATCAGAGGGAAGACTGATGAAAGGTGTCTTAACCTGTAACACATTGCCCAAGGAAGGACACACAGAAATCCCGTCTGTGTTTATCCATATGTAAAGTTTAACGTTTGTGTGCTCTGAATTCAGTATAGCCTCACAACGATAGGACATGTATACTAACACATACAAGATAGCAAAACAACACAGGAAGTTCTATAAATATAACTAGGATTACACTGCCAAAGCCTGAAGATAATATGGTCTCCTTAAGTAGAAGACAGCTGCTGCTGACTCCCTTTAGCCCCTCTAAAGTGTTCTTGCCAGGTGGGGGCAGCACAAAAGTTCATATTAGTAAGTAGTATGCTATATGAAAGCACACACAAGCATTTTATTTCAACAAAAAAATTGTGGTTATTTGAATTTTTCACCAAAACAGATTCTAACATTTACATAAAGATATAAGCAAATAGACTTAAGCCCATTTATCTGACCCCGACCATTGCCTCCTTGTATCCCCGATGAGCAGAGCAGTGCTCAGCCTGGATTCAGATGCAGCATACCCAAGGTCAGTGAGTTAGCCCTTGGTAATTAAAAACAAGCAATGTGGAGGCAGCCGAGGTAAGACTTGGAAGTTCACTTTTCTAACAGAGAGAAAATAGTAACACATCACATCCTCTAATGATAGATATAGTGCAGTCTTCATGTAACTAATACTATATTTAAATTGTTTGGATTTTTTATTATTTTATCTTTTATCCCAATTGCTAATAAAATACAGAATATAAATTTGTTTTCTGTTTGTCAATGTCTCATTCACCTTTCTTTCGCCTGAGTGTTGAGCACTGGGCTGAAGATGAGGGCATTAACTGTGCTTGACTGCACCACACCATTTAAAAAGCATCCCAGCGCCAGCCCTGTTTGCCACAAGGCTTGTAGAGGCTCATTGCCCAGGGCGACTAGGCAGGCTGACCCAGGCTAGGCCCAGATGTCAGGATTGGAGGAAGGCGTCCTGGTGCACTGTGCCGAAGCTATCCAGTATGGCCCAACATCTGTCTCATCTGCTGGCACCCAACCTGGTCTGCTCAGA
Organism: Hypseleotris bucephala; assembly: GCA_036025885.1. NCBI lineage: Eukaryota > Metazoa > Chordata > Actinopteri > Gobiiformes > Eleotridae > Hypseleotris > Hypseleotris bucephala. Next base: position 19,745 of record JAVQKG010246347.1, read on the forward strand.
ACCCTCCCCCCGTCCTGAGGCTTTACAATATGATTTCTGTTTTAAATAGTTATGTCCTTCTTTTGCAGTTTCTGTGTGTGGTGTTTCACTTCCTGACACAAACACAGGCCTTCATGTGAGTGTTTGGGATCTCTGGGCCCAGGGGCCTCGGAGTCAGTACTCCATTCAATAGTGCATACTGCATTATCCACTCTATCTGTCCATCTGTCCCTCTGTTCACCACTGCCTCCATCCAGCTGCTCATCCTAGCCGTCCTATTAGGCAAGCTCTCCGCACAGCTCAGCTCTGAGTTACCTTCAAAGACTGGACTCCTCTGCTCATAAACACAGAAACAGCTGCTCTCTACAGTATGCCTGTTCTATCGTTTCTTCCCTCCTCCTGTCTCTCTGTCTTTCTCTTTCAAAGTCACAACTTATTGACTTGGTAATGAAGAAATCTACACATCTGTACAACACAGGGTTAGACCGTCATCCAAACTAAATTAAATGTCTAGTTTGCTCATGATCGTCATTCTTGTTGTTAGCAAAAGGTTGTTCATATCATTTCAGTTGTCCAAAGCAGTAAGTGCTTCTTCAAGTGTCTGCATTTTTATTTAGGCCTACTGATGGAAACAGGAGTTCACACTGGGATGATATATTACATGATATATATAATAATTTATACAAAGCCTCTGTTGATTGCAAGGATTGCAAGATACTGTAACTAAATCTTTATATTTATATCCATAGTTCATGTATTTCACGTTACACATTGTAAAGGGTATATTTTTGCATTACTTAAGAATATAAGAAAAAAAAAGGAAATTAAGAAAATTAGCTTTTTATGTTCTCAAACAGAATAGTGTATGCATCTAACACACAAACAGTGTAACAATCTGAACACAATTTCCTGTGTTAGGTGAGAGGTTTCACTTGTAATCAGGTACGGACAGACAGGGATGAAGCCATTGTTTCCTGCTGGCCCTGGCCTCATCCCAGCTGAGTGTGGGCACTAATGAAGAGGGGCATGTCGCGCTGGGATAGTTTACGCACCTCCTCTCCTGTGAGTTGAGAATGAGAGGCAATCTGTCAGGAAAACATTGAGTGAAATTGCCCTGTGGTACAGCAATGCCTGGTGACAGCCTCTTGCAGACTGCCAGCCAGTGGAGTGATGCTACCACCCTGTATTGACAAGCAAATTACAGTCTCCAGCACTGAAACGCATCCGGGAGAATTCATTTACATCCATCAGCTTTAGGCCTTTGTTACCTTGTTGGTTTTTCTTCTCTTGAAGAGAAAGAGGGGAGGGCCTTAGACAGAGAAATTGTGAAGGGGCTATGTGGTCGACATTAGGACTGACACGAGCAGCTAGCCTCTCTGACTGGATGGCTGATCACATTACCTCGTTGTATTGTGGGAATTAGTTATTCCAACAAGGTTATTTTAAGGTTCATATATTGCACAATCTAAACTGAGTAAATCGCTGGAAATTATACCTTGCCATCATGCTGACAGGAGATATTTTAATTGGGGATGTTGGTCATATGTATGAGAAAATTTCTGTCTGCGTGTGTAATGGAGACAAGATATCACTTAGCACAAAAACTAGTAAAGTTCAATTCAGTTTAAAAGGTTAGAGTGATATTTTGCTTAATGATGCATTAAAAATGTATCCTCTTATTTCAAAGCTATACACCTTCAGTTTTTTTTTATTCAAAAGGTGGGTTTTAGGGCTATTATTGCTCTAAAATGGAGTATAGTATAATTTTATTTCCAAGTCTAGCCTGTTTTTAATCATGACTGTCTCCCCGTGCTTTGTAGAGGAAGTGGTGGCAGTCACATGGTTTGTTGATACTAGCTATGTAGAAAAGGGCATGTTTGACTTGCCTTGCTGTTTTAAGGGGGACTCTCTATGCAGGGTAAATAGCAGCCAGCAGGCGGAATATGCGACAAGATGACAGACTTCAATTAATGGGAAAATGCACCTCTTTTTTGTTTACTGTGTTCAGGAAAGGTCAGCCAAGTCATGGTCCTGGATGCACTGTTTTTGCCCATTCCCAGGGTTAGATACATAGTCGGAATTAATCACTGTGATCCGTCTTTTCCCCCCTCATTCCCAACCTTCAAATATATGAATGTCTTATCTGACCTCATGCACAGCTAAAAATAGGCTCACAGCGTGCCTGTCTTGAACTTCTGCTAATCTCAAATAAACTCCAAGATACTCCATAAAAGTTAGACATAAATAATAAAGATATAATCATAAATGTATATTACCGCCGTGTCATCTTTAAACATGACCAAACCTATTTAACACCTTACATGCTTCTGATAGCTTCTCTCATGTCTGCATAACAACACAGAGCTTTGGGAGCCAGCGGCACTTTTGCATTGTTACAACTTGCCAAGGCTTGTTAACACTGACAGTGGGAAGGACAAATGCCACATACATCATTGAAGACTGTTTTTCTATCACAAGCGCTGTTGTTGTTCAGATGTTCACCGACACAGCACTAAAAAACACTTAACCATGAAGCACATCTAATTTTTGTTAATCTTTTGTAGATGTCAGATTTCCATTGTAGATAAATAATCAGTTATGTTCAGCTTTAATTTTGTATTTGTTATTCTCTAAAACAAATCAAAGCAAAATGCTGTCATGAGTAACCTAATACATGTCTTGGGAAAGGTTTTGGCAATGGCAGTAATTTTTGAATAATAGTTAATAATAGAATTCTGATGCATATCTATATTAAAGAATATGGCCTCCGGTTAAGCCCTGACCTGGGTTCAGCTTTTTTAATTGCTCTGTGAGAATAGTCCTGGAGCAGCCTGTAGGGCTTGAAGCATATTCCAACTGTTTTTTTTTTTTGCAGGTACAAAACATGTACTCAGCCCACACCCACAACTTACGTATATCTACTTCAAATACTTAGAAGTGAATATAATAATTTATAGCAAAAAGAGTGAGATTCTAAGCTTACAAAGGCAACTAAGGCTGATAAACGCCTGGCAAATGATTAAGGCAGCCAAAGTGATTCCTATTACCTCTAATAACTATTATCTTCCTAACTCCAGTGGTGGTGTGAGTGGGGCTAAATCCTCTATAAAATGGGATAAATTACATATGTAGGGTGATGTGTGTGTGTGTGTGTGTGGGGGGGGGGCTGCAGGATTATTTACTGTGCGAATCATTACTTAGCGTACAGCTGCTTAGCTATCTCTCCCGCCCTGGGCTTTGCCGGCGTCCCTTACATTTTTTGTCATAGCACTGTACATACCTGAAGCTGGAGGGGGCTGAGTCCTGACGCTGCTGCAGCTGCCATTGTGGATGGAATGAACTGCACGGGGTAGTTATCACCTGTCAGAGAGGTAGAAACAATGCATACAGGTTCAGACAATGAGCCAGCCCACAGCAACCAGGCAAGTGCCAACACGGATCTTGGCCTCTGCAAACTGCTACAGCAATGTGGCACATCACACAGCCCTCAAACATCTGCATTAACAAAAGACTAAGCTGGTCGGACTGGAGAGGGATTACAGTGGAACGTTTAACACTCTTAGCTTGTACATGCAGACAGTACAATAAACATGGAAGTTTAATAGCTCAGAAGTTCTGACAAGTCTGTTGTATTCAAAATGTGATTAAATGAAATGAGCACTGTGTTCTCTCATAAACCTTGACTCTCCTGGCTATTGTTCAACCCAACATTGTTTCTGTGTGATGTTTGGCAGCTGAGTGAAAACACTTGTGGATAGAACTGGTTACAACAAGTGTGCACTGACAATAACAAGGGTAAAAGGGTGAAACCATACGCCTTATCAGCCCACGTATCACTGTGATCATGTAGGGAAAAAATGGTCTCCAAATAGCAGCACTATTCATTACTATTCACTACTGTTGGCCTGCCATCAGCACATTTGTCAGACAGGGATATAAAAATGGCTGCTGTGTGAGTGATATTCACAGGGGTGTTTAACTGACTACACTCACACACTCGGGCCAGTGTGTTGAGACGGACAGAGCGGTCCCAGACGTGTGGTTGGTTTAAAGCATGTGTCTGTGGGAGAGAGAGAGGAGGTGGGTGCTCTGAATGGGGAGGAGGGGGATACTTGGCCCGCACACACAGACCCCACTTCTGCCTGTCACTTCTCTTCACAAACATATGGAGCCATTAAGCCAAAGACAGGGTGAATGTATATACCTTCTCTTTCACTTTGCCCTCGGCCGCTCGCCTCACTTTACAATCTTGTACAGCGCAGCACAATGTGATACAGGCCATGGAAATTCAATCCCCATTTAGTAGCAAATAAAATCACACAGGAGTGGTGGTTTCAAATAGTGCTGGGCTGGAGTGTGTGTGTGTGGTTATTTCGACACCATCCTCCTTTTTGGTATCACTTTCCTTCTGTCTCTCTCCGTGATGTAGAATGGTAATAAATGGCTGGGTGTCTTTAGATGTTATGTGAAACCAAGGAAGGGTCATGTGCTAAGTGAGCGTACTCATAGTGTGCTGGGGGACTTGGTTGAAAAAAAGTTAATTTAGCTATTGAGAGGGACACTACAGCCACGTCACAACAGACTATATTTCTCTCCTTCCTTATGTGGTGCCATGAAATATAAGTCTTATATTTGCTAAGAGTTGACAGATGTACCAGTGACCTTTCTTAGAGCAGATCAAATGATGATGAATGGCCTCCATGACAACAATTCCCAAAATGGATCTGACGCAGTGTATTTCTGACATTTCTACAATCACAAACATGTTATTATACACATATTGCAAATGTAAAATAAACATGATTTAACTTCACAATGTCGATTGGGAACAGTGGCATGGGACATTAGACGTCTTAATGCTTCCATTTGTATGTAAACAGATGGAGAAGTCCATTGCATATCTATTTGTTTAAAAGATGAGTTGGTGTTTCTATGGCTGTGCTTGTCTTCCATGAAACACCAGGCCATTGAGCACAGACAGAGTTTGGGCTGATGACTTAACACTATGGAGTGAGAATGACTGTGTTTCCATATGAACGCCACAGGGTCGGGGCTTTAAGCAGTGGTCCCTGGGAGCCATGTCATAATGATAACATCAGATTAGTGTGTATTAGTCTTAGGAGTGAATGCTTGGCCAAGTCCAGAAGAAATACGCATCAGCTTTTGGTTGGCTCTGCAGGTGGTGGCGATAACATTGTAGTCTGTTTATTGTATACGATGGCCAGGGTTTTGCAAATACCTTGTCTGAAGACTAATTTTCAAGACCCCTCCTGGTATTTCTTTGTGAACTCATGAATAATGCACGAGCCATACACATGGCGATCCCTGACCATGATTCCATAATAGCTGCTGTTTTTTGAACTAAAACATTTTTCGTGTCAATCCTATTTCAAAAAGCACACTGGTAAAAGACTCCCCCTCAGGCACTTTGTTTAAGCTGTCATGGCTCCACAGTTCCAAAAGAGCTGACTTTCTCTTTTTTTCACTATGTGGTTTTATACTTAATTCATTAACTGCTCAACCACACCTTTTAATACTTTTGCTGTGGGCATGTTGACGTCTTTGTGTTTCCCTTTCCTGACATTTTGCCTGTTTCACAAAACCAAAAACTATATGAAAATACACTGTTAAACTCATTTCATGTTAACAAGTCAAGATGCGAAATATTGATAAGGATGCAGGGATGAAATCCCCACAAAATAGATATTTTGAAAATAAAATGTAGCTGGTGCTTTATTGGGGCACAATAAATTTCCAGCAGCCATTAGTTTAAAAACTCTTAAAAGGCCGGGTATTTGGCAGAGGAGTTTTTTGACTGAAAAGACAAAGACACAAAGGACAAGCATGCTGGTACAAGCAGCAAACACAGTTCTTAAAAACACAAACCTGTTTTTATAGCATTTTAGTTTTTATTAGCCTTTAATCATATAATTTCTGCACACCCAAAGATTTGGAAAAGTATTATTAGAAGAAACCACTACTTTAATAGTGAGAAAATATTACATTCCACTCTAGCTCTACCCATATCTATTGTTGCACAAGATTTGGAAAATTGCCATGTCTTAACCTCAGATTCAAGTTCACATAGAACATTACATGACAGCATTAGGTGTTTGCAGTTAATTATATTCCTCTTAAAGTACAAAGAAGATTTAAAACCATCGGTAGATTTGCAAGCATACCTGGCTTGTAAGACATTCCTGGAGGGAAGAGAAAGCCTTGCTGGGCAGCGGCGGCTGCTGCCAGAGTGCGTTGGTCGTGTGGAAAAATGGGGATCATGAGCGGAGGCATGTGACCCTGGACCTGCTGAACAGATAGGAGCAGAGATCAGAGAGAGGCCTAAGCATTGACATGATACACAGAAACACAGAGGCTTCTCAGAGGGAGGCCAGATCACAGCTCTGCCTAACGCGTGCTGACAGGGGCTCTGTGCCACTGACGGCCAAAGTGTGCTCACACAATACCTGGCCAACCAACTTACTACATCAAAGGCTCCACATACATACATTGTTACAGCATGAGGATAAAATGACATGCAGAACAGTGGACAGAGAACCGTAGGCTCTGTGTGGTTCCCATTGAGAAGCACTGTACTTACAAAAGCCGCTCTTTATACGACATGTCGACAGAGGATTGGAGAATGCACAGGTGACAGGACTGATTATCATGTGCTCACATGCACAGTCACCTCAGGGATAGTTCAACAGCTCTCATAATCAGAGACCATCATTTATACATGTAATAAAAGCCTAAAGACAATGTGGTAATTTACAGCAGGTATTTTCAGCGAGAGTAACGGCAGAGAGAGGGGCTGTATTTCATTTTGATGTCATTGTCTGTCTGTTCTACTCGCAGATTAACCTTCAATACTCTTCCTGTTGCAGACTAAATGCCTACTGGGAATATCAGTGCAAAGCTCACGTGTGTGTCAGGGGTGCCAGAGAAGTTTATATTTTTAAAAGTTTCATGTGGGGCTTCTGCACACATTTTGCACTGTCCAATCTTACTGTCATTCCTGGCTTCCTGAAACTCAGTGATGAGAAGCAGGGCAGTTACCACGGGACTGGAAAGGGTTAACCTAGAACCAAGCCAGTCTACCTCAGGGGAACCGGCTTGGAAAACGGGTTAATAAAGGTCATCCCCCAAAATAAACACTTTACAGAATGTCTCTTCATTCATTCCCATTTAAAATCAACTCGCAATAAAAAAAAAAACGTCTGGGTGCAATTACTGCCGCTGCATTGGGGCATGAAATCAACCTGGTCGGAGCAGTTCTACCCCACCCCCAAGTATTCGGGCTGAGGTCTGCTACCATCTCCACGTCTGCAGAGCGTGTCCCCCCAGTACACCCTGAACAACACTAGGTACAACCAGCTTCACCTACAGTGCTACTCAAAAACTACTTTATCGATCTGTCCAAAGGTGCAGATCTAAGAAATAAAAATCTAATAAATAGGATCATTTAAGTCTACTGAGCTTTTATAGAAGTGCAGAAAGCGCATTGTAGAAAAAAAAAAACTATGTCATTCTTTAAAGTAATTCTGTAAAATGTGCTGTTCCCCTAGAAAAAATAAATGTCCAAAGAGACTGCGACAAATGACCTTAAATAAAACATTGCTTTATAGGGATTTGTGCTCCAAGTTTCCAGGCCTGAATGGATGAAAGATAGCTCTTGGCCTTGTATGTATGGAACATATGGAAAAACACAATAATTAATGTCACAACATGAGGTAGGGCCAGTGACAGGCGGGGGGACACTGGGGAACACAGCGTTTCTCTGTCTGTGTATTTGGACTGTAAAACCAGATGGAGTCTGCAGCTGAATGTGTGGCAGTCACGGGGCAGAGAAGTGTGTTAGCAGTGTGCGCATAATCTTAAGTAATGCTCACCCGCGGTAAATAACAAGGTTCAAGACATGTGTGCCTAAATAATAGTCATTATTTACTGGCAACAAATACCTACTACAAATGTTTGTGTTTTACTGACTGTCACAAGATGTATTTTATTTGTTATTCTTGAAAGGTCTTTGTTGAATAAAAGTTTTTTTTCCAGCTTCCATGAATACGTAAAACAGAAAATTAATTTAAACAGTTTATTCAGTAATTATGAACAACATTTTTTATTAAGTTGCTTTTGATTTGTATGGTAGTATATTAATTACACATTTTAATTTCTCTACATGACCTAAAGATTTACAGGGAAAATATTTTTACAAGACAAGAGGTTTTACTGTTTATATTTATCTGCATCAGTACATGAGACACTAGCATTTAATAATTAATATTTCTTTAGGAAAAAAATGGCATGACTAACACAATTTACTTATTTTGTGTGCATTTATAGCTAATTAAATATTTGAAGCTATTCATTAATCTCTATGCAGTGACTTTTTATTATATTATAATAACTAAAAAAAAGCATGCATAGCTATGCTGATGTAACAGGCAGCGTGCCAGGGATGTTTCTATTGCAGGGTTGATCTTGAGGAGTTGGAGACTGCAGCAGATGTGAGCTGGGCTCAGGCAGAGTACTCCCTTCTCATAAATACAGCAGCATTGTAGCCCTGGTACTGCTCTCCTTTTGTCTTGGCATTGCTAAGTAGTGGATAATGTCATTTCACACCATCTGCCCTCAGGCTTCATTAAAGATACATGAATGGGTTATCTTATGAGGAACAGGTGCTATTGTTTGTCCCTACAGACCCAGCACTAAGAATCTGACGCAGAATACTTGAAGAGGAGCATCTGTAGTGATCAGTCAGACAGACTTGGCCCAGACCCCTGCCTCCACCAGCACATGCACCAACAGAGGTTTCTGGGGGAACTCGGCATCCTTACAACGTGTATCATCAATTCATATGGCCTGATGAAGTCTGTAGTGGGGCCAGCCAGCAATCTGTTTTACTCCCAGCCAGTACATTAAATATACAGAATAGATATATTACACGGACAATGACTAAAACTAAATTAAGTTACAATAAAAATACATGTTATTAAAATAAATGTGCATTTAGTATTAGTAGGGCGTCTGGTGGCATCTTTCCAAAAATATTGTGGTTTTGGTCCTTGGGTCAGCCAAGAGACAATCTCTGTCTATTAAGATGACATATATAAACAGGTTTTTAAAGGAGGTTATATGTTAGACTAATCTTTCTTTTACATAAAATGGGTCTCACAATTAATAGCTGTCAAACCTGCAGCTTGCACTAATATTCATTTTCACATGGAGGGGTTTTATCATTTCATACAGTGAAAGATTCCAGCTGTTGCATTAGGACTTGATATTGTTCACACTTTCTTTCTTACTGTATTCCACTGAACAGAACTCTTGTGATGAATTTACAAAGAAAATTAACAAAACAACATATCTTATTATTAACATCCGCAGCCTAGTTAAACAAAAGTGAGGCCAGACAGCAACACATCATATGGTGCACTTACACTTTGATCCGACAGAAGTGTGATGCGGTATGGATTTGTCTGTAGTTAATGGTAATCAGACGAGTAGATCAATAGATTTAAAGCAGACTTTGATGCTCCAGACTTGTGCCTCTAAATGAAGGTCTTTATATTACCACCCACTAGACTGAAGCATTGAAGCACATTATTCCTGCCTGTCTGTCTGCGGACATGAGCATGCTTGAACTAGGACGACAGATACAATGGAGAGGTTCAGTTCACCAACAAAGAAGCCTTGTGTTGACTGGCTCTGACCTCTGTCCTGACTTCCTTTCTGCTGTTGAACTTGTTGTATAGCACTATTTCACTGAGAAACTCAAGACAGAGATCTAAAGCCAAAGATCAATATATTTCTGTTTCAGAGTGTTGAGGTGTGCACTACCTGATAAGAATAGTCTCACAGTATTGTAGGCTGCTTGCTAAGGTTTGAGCATCACACTGGGTCAGACAAAGTGCTTTATAGAAAATGTAGTAAATGTAGAGAGTATACTGAGGTTGGAGGATCCACAGGGAATAACCCATAGACGACTTCTTGTTTCACTAATTCCTTACACAGTAAAACAAGCCTCCTTGGAAAAGAGCCATTCCAATATGTCTATATTAAGTCGGGAGCTTGAAAGCAGGGCAGTCCACCCCTCTCACCCGCCTCACTTAAAATCCCTCTGCTACGGCCAATCCTCAAATCATCACTCCCGCTTTCCTTGGAATTCTGGGCAAAGCTAGTGTTTGTTCATAAACACTGCCTGGTATTTAGAGCAATTCCTTATAATACTAAAGTGGAATTTGTAATAAACGCAAAAAAAAGTGAAACAAACATTTTTATTTATATACAATTCAGTCACAAAGACTCAAACTAAATTGTAGGAAAAAAATGCATTTGAGCTTAGGACTACAATCGTGATCTCACTCATACATGGCTGCTGGATAGAAATAGGAATAAGTACAAAGCCTCAGTCCCTCGTTGCAGGGGGGCCTGAGATTGTAAAGAACATTGGACACGGGTGATTCTGATAAGCACCACAGCCACAACCATGTGATGTCACTGGGACGAGAGGATAAACACTATGGTGTAAACACAAATACTGTTTTAGAAATTGTAAAATCCCTTACTATCAGACCATCAATAATTAAGTTTTGATATTTTATAGATTGCTCCCATAAGGTAAGTATTCTGAACGTTTATTTATCTATTCTGGGTACGCTCTCTGCATCTTTGTTCTTAACTTCCATCTCATAGTGTTTCAGAAAACAAGATACAAAATAAGAAAAAAAAATGGAAATAAAAACAGAAATAAGGGAAATAAATCAGTAAAATATATGATAAAAATCCACAGATAAAGCAAAGTTAAAATTGTTCAATTAAAACTAATAATTTACATTTCACATGTAATTTTATGTGTAAACAGATATTAGACAAAACCACTCATTGTTAGTCAGCCACTGGGGGATGCCTGGACTCTCCTTCATACCAAAAACAGAACACTCCTTTTTCTACTGGCCATGGGCTGAATGCTTAGCTTTGCCACCCCGGCCTAAGAAAACACGCGCCTCTTTCTGCCCTGCCTGCTGCCTGTACACTGTAGGTCCTGTTAATGTGGCTCAGTATCCCCGCGAGTGTGCCTACCGCTGAGGAAGATGGCCAGAGGAAGCAAATGCAAAGACAAAACAGTTTGCAGAGAACATTAGCAAAGAAAACACAGAGAGAAAAGGGGAGAGACTAAATCAACATAGGACCAGAGGGCATGTTTTCTTTCAAGTAATGTACTCCTTTTAGGACCTCTGAATATACTATAAGTATATATAGACAGAGTAAGACCAGAGAATGTATTTTATTGAAATGTGATTTAGCACTTCAAAGAAAATGTATATTTCATTTGCCCAGTATGACAGTTTCACAGTGTAATAATCTCTAGTCTTACATTGTTCTTCACAGATGACAGCTAAGGAAAGGTTCACATCATATTTTTCCCACCCCTGGATGGTTTTACATAGCCCTCAGGTAACTAGCTTAAACTTTGAAAATCTCGGGTTATGGCCGACTAACTCTTATAGAAAGAGATGGCTAAGTTTGAATACAGTTGAGGGAATATTGTGCAACAAAAAAATAAGTTTTGTAGATGATACATGAAAACGTACTTTTCAACGCATATTTAAAAAACATTTAAGTAGTATTTTTAGATTAGAGAATAAACCTTTTTCCTAATAGTCTCATGTAATAAGGAAGTATGTTTAAAGTCAGGTAGTGGAACTATAAGCATTCAAGGGAAGCCAATTGCACTTGCAAGCACTTCTCATTGAAACAATAAATGATACGACCAGTTAAAACCCACAGAACAGTCCATTTAAACCACGAGGACTTGTTCAAACAGGCCTGTTTGCATATAGTAGTCTCCATTCACTTAATTTGCAGAAGATGACTTGTGCCGAGGTTGCGTCCATTACACCTCTTTGTGCAACATTAACTTTAAAGAGGACCGTGGAGGCTTTATTGTTTGAAAATGCATGACTTTCATAAACGTCAGCATTTTTTCTGACAAGAAGTCACATTTCATAACTAATTAAATTGATCCCTCCTCCTCTCCGATCAAGTCCACTAAACTGAATTATTTGTATCCAAGTGTCAATATATTAAATCACAGAAGCTAATTGGTCAGGTCATGGCTTTCTTTTATCTTCGCTCTTGCATGTGCACATCTTCATCAGCTAACAGTCTTCCTTAAATGGAGGATGAACACGGACTGAGCCTGCCTGGGTGGGAGCCAAGCTCGTCTGACTAGGCTGTTAATACCCCACATAATCCTACTATAGCGGGCTACAACACAAGGGGAGGCACTGGTGGCGAATCATCCACAAAGACGCTCCAGACACGTGCACACACATAAACACACACACACAGCAATTATTATATCCCTCCTCTATTATTCTCTTATTATCATGCTAACAGTTTCAATCAAGCTGCGCTAATTAGGGGATTTACACATTCTCTTTAACAATATCTACTTTTTGTGCTTTTTTTTTTTTTTGCCAATGGGTTAATAAGAGGCTCATACTGTGAAAATCATTCATTCAAAAGCGTCTGAGGATACACAAATTAGGCCAGCTATCCTTGTGCAATTACCATAAAGCCTTGTGTGTTGGTTTAAACTTAGCAGACTGGTTTAAAATATTTGTTGCAAAATATATCCAAAATTGTGATCGTTATTGTAAAAAAAAAAAAAAATCTACAGTAATGGCTGCACCCCCGCATCTCAACAGAAACAACAAACAATGCTTGGATTAAATGGTCACAGTGTAGTTAGCTTTACATAATCTTAACATTAAATTAAATTACATTGAGACAATTCCTAAAAATAAATAACTCATAATATTTTCAAAATCTTTGCAATTAATATTTGTGCGCCCAACCATATTAATTTATTTCAATTAAGTTGCACTTTTTTATTTTGAATCCGTAATGAAAATAGATGTGCACATGTCTCTAAATATGGGCTATTGAAAGTGAGCTGCGGATCCATATAATGATCTGGAGTGCTTTTTAATTACAAGAATACACAGACACAGGAAGGCAACTCAATGAAAACCAGTGAAACAGATGTGCTTGAAAAACTGAAATCAAGGTCGTACAAACAAGTGTTTAACAATGGCCTCCACAGAAAGTTGTTATCTGTCACCACTTGGATCTTACTGTACTCAGAGGTGACACATCAATGCCAGAGCTCTTGATAAAAATGCTTTATGATATTGTAAAAAGTGAAAAATCTAATAAAATTGTTCTTCTGTTTCATCTCAGCAGCTCAGTGTTCTCCAGCTGTTTGTGAAGATAAAGTTCATCATGACCTTTCAGCCAATATTTCATCTTTCCATATGTGTCTTAATGTGTCAGTCCCTTAAAAGATACTGTACAAACCTGGGCATGACTATTTATGAATCTAACCTCATGTTAAACCTAAACCTCCTATAGTTTTGGAGGTTGACTATTTCAATCAGTTCTACAGGAAGAAATAATATATTTTTAATTCCATAGCTTAATCCCCGGAGTATTGTGAGGATGAAAAATTGAGCGAAACAATTGGGTAAATAATTATTTAACTGTCACAACCCTTGAATGGACATTCACATATTCAGCTAAACCAACTTAACTTGATAATCTCATCCTGGGATTGAATAAGTGCCAAGACCATTTCAAAGATGAGGATGGACTAAATAAATACAAACAAGCCGAAGAGAGACACACAAAGCCTTAGGCTTTAACTTTCGATAAGCCTCTTGTGCAGCAATCAACACATCTGCTATCTTAAGACAAGTGACATTGTAATCCCAGAGGACAAAGACTAAATCTTTCTTTCTTTTGAGAATGACAAGAAAGGATAAAATGATAGCTGGCTTTTCAATTGAGTAACTTGATTATAATGCAACTTCCTCTTTCCAAGCCATTTAAACAGTTGCCTGTCGTTTGAAGGCACTTAAAAGAACACCTTGACAAAAACAAGAGTCTCAGGTTACTCCCCCATAGTTTTACTGTGTGGACAGTCAACAGTAACTTCACCAGCAGAAACTTATACAAGGATGTTCTTTCCCTTGAGCAAAAAGACAGACTTTCGTGGCATGGACGCTACGTAAGAATCAGGGCTCCCTGCACTAAGACACAAGTAACCTTAGACGTGAGCTTGGTACTTGATTTTAAAGTATTTGTATGGCATGCATTTTGTTTTTTAATTATTATTATACTGTGTGTGTGCCTAAGTCAAACAGAAAAAAATAAAAAACGCTGGCACTGCTTTTGAAGGAAAAAAAGTTGGTTGTTTTAGAAAAGGGCAGAATAATATGATAGCAAAGGGAGTTGTCAGTAGAACAACGAGAGGAGGCACTGGAGAAGGATGTGCCTGACACGAAGCACAGCCAGCAGGATAACATGGGCTTCACTCAGGCATCCAGCTCACAGCCTTGACCACTGCCAGTGACCGCTCCAACACTACACTGTACAAGCTGACCATGTCCAGTAATGTACTGCCTGGGTGGTCCTATTTTTGATCTGTAGAGCCTCACAAACACTGATAAGAAAACTTTAAAAAGTTTCACTTAACTTTAGAAAGCAAAATTGCCAGCCAAATAATTAAAAGCAAAACATGTAAGTAGGTTTGGGGTGATATACCATTTCATATGCATATCCATCTATATGGGCAATAAAGGATTTATCCATTGTATAATATAATTAGTTTTTTTGTGCTTTACCACAACTACCTTTGCAAATTTGACAGTTTATTTTAATTTGGATATTATTATTTCTATTTTATTTGGACTGACCTGACCACAACAAAATGTAGTCTTATTTTTACATAAACACATAAACCCATAAGCAGATTACAGTGCACTGTAAAGGCTGCCATGAAGGCCTTTTGGGACTGCTGAGTTTCCGCGGCATTTACCAGCCTCTTTCATGTCCCCCACCTACGAGCTCCTCCTCGTTAACACTACTCATTAGCTGTTGTTACTTTTCCCCCTTTTTTGTTCATTAAGACGTGCTAATTATTCCCCTCCATATTTTAAACTAACAGGTAATTAACATTTGATGAGTGTTGAATGGTTAGATTGACATATAAATGAAACAGCCGATTAGAAGAACAGTCCCGAACAGAAGTTTGCCATGATAACAGCTTTAAAGTTGAATTGTATTGATTTTAGCAGTACACTAATTACACCAAAGAAAAAAAAAAGCCCAGAGTAGACATAAATAGAGAAGTGTAAGCTGCCACAAAAACACAGTCACTGACCTGGATCTGCTGCTGGAGGAGGTTGATTTTGTGCTGCTGCTGCAAAAGCTGCTGCTGTTGTCTTGCAATCTGCACAAGAAATGATATATTATATATTGGTACATGAAAAAAAATAGGAGATTACATTGATCATTTTGCTTTGAAAAAAGGGTTTGGAAAATTGGTGACTAAAACTGAGAGTTACCTGCACTAATATTGTTTGTAATATTTTACTAATTAGTCTATGACAGTGGTCTATATTGAAGTATTGCAGGATATAGGTGACTTAAATCTTAATATACAGTATCTTCAGTTCTCATCAACCCAGCAGTTCCTCCTGCTTACATGCCCACTTCATTGAGCATGACAACCTAGTTTTAAGTGTCATTTAATTTTCATTTTTAAATATAATTACAAAGTGTTCACTGTAAGATACCAGTCGTCCGCAAATGTGTCAAGATTAATTTGTGCTGGCTTCCTCAGGAGTGTCAACAGTTAATTACTGTGTTGTATCCTGATGGCTTGATGAAATCTCGTCTCTCGGCGGGCTTGCACTCTCACTTTCATTTTATTTAATATTTCTCCGTTTTTAAAAACTGGTTTAAATAATAAAACATTTCCCATCACTGTTCATTTATGTTGCAGCGTCTACATACACAGCATACATACAGAGTCGAGGGTTTGCAAATGAACGCGATTGATCGGGGGAAAAATCAATACAGTTAATGTATTATTAGTGTACTATGACCAAATGCATCACTCCAAGGTAGATGGTCTATCTCTTCATTTAGCCCGAGAAGGTGTGTGAGTGCGCGGTGAAAACTCTGTTTGAACTCCTTGCTGATAATTGACTCATAGCCATTACTGTGGCTGGTGATAATAAAAGTGTCGCCCGTGTGGATAGTTTGTGTCCTTATTTCTTCCCAGACATTAACACACTTCATGGCCTCCGCTAATTTGCTGATTTGTACAATATGGCTCATTGGCCTGATTTGTGCCGCAAATCTAATGCCAGGCTTGTTCTAATAGGAGTCGATTTATAAGATATAGAGGACTTCCGTGTTTAATATAACGTTTAATTCTCACATTCGCTTGCATTTGTTAGCACAGTCATAATAACCGTTTTCCAACCACACAGCATAAATGTGGCCGAGAGAGCATGACTGACAAATCAGAGGTAATACTGAATCTCTTAAATCTAATATTATTTCGAATAACTTGTGCAGAGCAACGTTTTATTGGTGTTAGATATCAAATAAAGACACAACACAAAATTAAAGTGGAGCCACACTCATTCAAAAGAGCTCTTGAAGGTTTTAAAGGGATGCTATTAAGATCAAACTCAGCCTTTCTGAGTTGTTTTCTTGACCACAACACAAGTAGACATTAATTTTGTTTTATTCACACACGTTTGAGTTATCGTGCATGCTGAAGAGCCAGGCTTCTCAGAAACTAAAAACATTTTCTATGTACTGTAGGAAGGTGAAAAAATTTTATTTGCCACAAAAGAGAAGAGCTGACAAATTGTTTTCTACTGATCAAATACGGTTGTAAGTCCTTCATTAAACGGACATGCACCAAATCTGAGCCATTTTAGCACAGAGATGAGAAAAAGATCAAATGAATAAATGTTCTTTTAAATGATGATACATACTTAGTCTAGACAATTCAAAAAGCACAAAAAACTTAATATGGTCCCCTTTAAAAGAAGGAAACAAATAAAACATGACAACATAGAGGAAGTTACCTGCTCCTGCTGCTGACGTGCCAGTTCCATTTGCTGCCTCTGTTTCTCCATCTGTGAAGCAGCCATTTTTTTCTGCTCGTCATGGGCAGCCAGGAGCTGCTCTCGTAGGCTGATGAGCTGGGTGATCATTGTAGAGAGCTGGTGCTCCTTCTCTGCCAGGCTCTCCGGAGTACCTGGTGGAGGAGACCAAACAGACATGAGGCAGACGGACAAACCTCAGAAACTTATATTACATTAAGAGCTGCATGCCTGGTATTCAGTGTCCCAGTAGCTGTTACCAAATAACGAACGAGAGGGAGTCCGTGGAAGGCCTTGTTCATTGTGTAATACTAAATATAGAAAGTGACTGTGGTCCACATACCAATCATCACATTGTGTTATTGTACTGTGCACAATGTAAAGCACAAAGAAACCCACTTGGGCAGCAACCGACTGCAGTGATTTCACTTGAAGTGTTAAGGTCACACAGCCTGAAGTTGTCTATTTCACTGTAGCTGGGGTTCACAGCTTTCAGGGAGAGAAAAGCAAGGAATTGTTCCCAGCTCCAGGACAAAGAGCTGCAGGGAGCTGTCAAACTGAGCTGGCAGCTTATATCAAAGTGTAACAGGACTTTGTTTGAGTGTGCTTCTTCTGGCCTAACTTTGCAACACGTGTGTGATATCAGCAACACATCTAAGAAAAAACTATATTCCACTATTATAGTAACTGTGTTGTCCACGCATGCCTGACCAGTAGGTTTACATGCCCCCCCAGTCACATGTGTGCAGTGTGTGTGTGAGATCGAGAGCGCCACTCTGCTGCACTGCTCTCTCTCCGTCTAATCAATGCTAAGTGATCCTACCATTGACTTACACAGCCAACATAATTGCCTGTGAGAGGCTAGACAGTAACTCACTCTCTTCCCACTCCACTCCAGTGTGACAAGCTGATCTGGGAGAACGACGACAAAGGGACAGAGGAGAGAAAAGGATAAAAGCATAGTAGTCCCGATAACAGTACAGTAAAAGCTGGCCTGGAGCCAAAAAGAGGCAAATTCTTTCCTGGGTGTCTTCCTTTTCTCTCTGGCCACATCTGTCTTGAGTTTCTCCGAGAGCTCCCAGGGGCCCTCTCTACTCAAACTATTTTAATTTGACTAAACACCTGATTTATTTTATCTCTCTGATGAGGAAAGCCGTTTGTCTTAATATGGCCTGTCAACCTCTAGAACCCATTCAGAGCAATTTACTGGCAGGCTTGTCTGAACCTCAGCTTGCCTCGCTCTACCTCCGCTGCACATTGCAATGGAAGAGAGCTGCAATTCTCCTTTTATACTCTCAACGAAAAAGCACCTAAAAGCAGCTATTCATTGGGCCTGTGTGTAGATTCCAAGGCCTGAATTGACTTTTTATTCACCCAACTACACTTGTTGTGAATAGCTTATCTGTAAAATTGATGCAATCAGCACCACTTTTATTAACCTTTGCTTGTGTCCATGACATCTACAGGTCAGAGACAGTCACTGTCACAGTAAATGATTACTGTCAAACAGTAGTAAAAAGGAAGTGGTAACAATACAAAAAGGGAGCCATCTTTTGGCTCCCTTTACAATGAAAAAAGACTGCAAAGCAAATATTGTTTTTATAGATTGAAAAGATGACCTGGACTTCAACCCCCTGGACCCAATGACACATACGATATAAGACTACAGCAGAAAAACATGTTGTTTTTTAACTGAATGTGTAAATTGTTTTATGTGTTAGGTATTTTACTGAAGGGTTTGGTAAGGAGTAAAAGCAAAGAGCTCTGCTTGGACACCAGGGGAATGCTAACAGAAGGGCCATTGTCTTGACCTTGAACTCTCAGCTGTCTTCTTTGTTTTTATTGTTTTTTTTATTTAGTTTTTAAAACTAATTTAAAATTTAAAAAAAATATTTTGATGTATTTTTAGTTTTGACAATTTAACACATGAAATTGTATTTTTTTTATGTTGAGTGTAAAATGTCTTTCTTCCTGTTCTAAATTATGGATTGGCTTTAAAATGCAGATAAAACTTTTATTGGGTGGTGGCGGAGTGGGGAGTGGTGGTCTGTGTCTGACCAGCGTGCTGACAAAAGAGGTAGTTTCCTGCATATTGCATAGCTTTTATCAGTGGTAGGCCGAGGTCTGCCTGTTAACGTGTCTCCTCACATCGCGCTTCCAACACAGACAGACAGCTCTGAACGGCCCAGTGCAACACAAACCCCAACAGCAGCCAATAGCCCTAACAGTGTGACACTTTCATGTGAGGTTCCCTAAAACCAACACAAGAGAGGGACACAGCGAGTGAAAACAGGCCTGGGGCTAATCTTAGACAGGAAGATGTCCTGTTTAACCTATTCAGCATTCACCTTTAGAGATTACAACTTCCTTTAAACGTCATAAAGTGGGGCAGAAAACCTTACTGAGTGAGCGACTAAATAAATGATAAGAGAAAAACAAGCAGAGCCACGGTTGCTTGGGGAGAGTTGGGGGCATTTGAGCCTGGGGTCTTTGGATAAAAGGCACTTTGTAGGGGCGCGATTTGTTCTGTCCAATACCCACATCTCCCTCTCTCTTGGCTCCCTCCTCTCTGCTCTAATCAAGAAGTCTCTAATTTGGGTTCCAAGTCCAGTACCAGGGAAAAGAAGGAGGCTTGTTACTTTGAAGAGTCCCGAGTGAATAACACAGATAAAAGATTCAGGCACAAAAAAGAAGAAGAAAAGTGAGGGAGGGTGAGGCTAAAAAGGGGGAAATCACAAGGCACCCTATTCTCTTCCGTTCTCTGGTTGGGACAGCTGAGCCATTATGACCAGATCTGAATTGAGTTTTTTAGCGCTACAAGACTGGAATTTCTTTGTCTCTCTATCAGTCAGCTTTTGTGGGTACTTCCATATGCTTGAGCCCATCCTAAGTAAATTAAGACTTGTCTAAATGCTGCGATTGTACCAAGCTGTATCCTTCCACAGTGCACACATAGCTTAAATGCCTGACATGCTTAAGCACTTTCGACTCCCTTCAAAAATGTACAGACAGGATTTGTACAGATGTAGTGTGCATCACGCTGCGTCAATCGATAAAATACATGGTTCTAAGTAAATGCACATTTTTGACTCTATCCCATGCCTACAGTTCACTGAATAACAGCTAATGGTTATTGATACTTTTGTAAGTCATTCACAACTTTAAACCTTTTAAAACTTTTATTTGGTAAATACAAAATACAAGGCAATGTTTGACTTCTAAAATCAAATAAAAACAGATGTGGTCCCTAGGTCACAAAAGCCACAAAGTCAATGCACTGGCAGGACATCAAGCTACAATAACAGCACTATCTACAGTCATTCTACACCACTACACCATATGTGTGTTCCATAATACAATGTTAACATGTCTCCTTGTCCTACAACCAAGACAATATGAGCAACAGCTGTTTTACCTGGCCGACTGCCTCTGCCCTGATATAAAAAGCTGTTAATCTTGCCAATAAAACTCTAACAGTAAGCACTGCCTCACAAGTGCATGTCATCCACTGGCAGCTGTGGCTCCTAATCCCTTACCCTTCCAATGCAGCATGGCATTACACTATAAGCCAATTCATGCCCTGAAACCCATTACCTTGTTATGAATACCTGTCAGGATGTGAGAATAGCATTTCATTTACTTTAGACTTTTAGGAACCACTTGCTGATGTACTGTATATAGTGTATTCATGGATATACAGTTGAGTGTGACCTCGTTAATAAAGTTTTCAGCTCTGTTTTTTCTGTTAATTCACATATATTTTAAATAAAGACACTTTTTCTTTTTGTGATTGGCGTATGGAAAGGTTTTTAATAAAAGGACCCTTCATTTTTGTGGTTGTGTTAGGGTTTGCTATTCATGCCAAATGGTGATAGAGTATAATATTTTGATGACAGAGGACGCTTTACTCTTCACTTTAATTATAAAAAGTAGAAAGCTACAACACTTTGTCTATCCATGACACTGAATGAAAAATAAATGTGCAAAGATATTTTTTTAGAAAAAGACACTAAATTATTCTGTGGATTTATATAAAGTGCTACAAATGTATGAATATATAAAGTGGAGCAATAAACCAGACACAAGGATCATTAAATATATGTAAATAATTGAAGAAGGTTTAAATCAGTCATCTGGACTTGGGTTTTGAGTTAAAGACGTTTCGGCTTTTATCCAAGAGCCCTATCAGCCCTTGTTTAGAATTTACTTACCACTTACTTATCAACCAGTGGAATATAAAATTGGGGGAACAATCTTTGTTGACTGGCAGATAGCATTGCTGGCCTAATAAACGTTAACTTGTCATAATTATATTGATTT
>JAVQKG010246543.1:0-10905 GCA_036025885.1 Hypseleotris bucephala
TCAAACCACGCTGAAAAACAAAAAAAAACATTTTTTGATACAGAAAAGGGGTTTAGGGTTGGCTTTATGAGCTTAATCATTGTGATGGTTTTGCGGTACACCGTTAGATGTAGGTCAAAATCACAAGCCGTATGTTCAGTTGGCTTCTCGTCTTTTTGCCTACCAGCGCCTGCAGTGACGTCATCGCGATCGCTCGTATGGACACCTCGTCGGGCATTATCCCTTACATAATGTAAAAGCACACACACAGTGCAGTTCTGTATTGTCACACATACATATTCTCTACATGCAGCCAATAGTGGGTCATTCGACAGGAGTGACAGAAACATGGTGGAAGGAGGTTGTTCAATTTGAATCATGGTAATTGTTCTCAGTGTGAGCTGCAGGTGGACAATTGTTGTCACTGCCCTTATATCTCATATAGGTTGTTTAAGCTCTACATTTCTGTTGTGATACACTGTTTTCCTTATACAGTAAATTGTGAAGTAAATTGTTAATTCATTTATTCACTCTTTTCTTCAGAACATTTTCCTATTAGTGTTTGCAGGTAGCTGGAGCCCATCCTAGCTACTTGTGGTGTACAATCTGAACAAATGACCAGTAAGTTGCAAGCCAGTTTACAGCTGTAGCACATAGACAGGATACATATTTTTAAAGGGACATAATTTGCCTTTGTCCAAAATTAAATGTGCAACTCCACTTTGTTATTGTGTGCCAAAACTTATTTAATTAATTACAAGAAAAACACTTTTTATTTATGGTTTTGACTTTTGGTTGTGTATGTGAGAGCTCCTGTCCTGTGTAAGTGGTTGAAAACAAGTGTCCCTGCACTCTAAAACAAAAACTCTTATAATACAGCCCACAGATGGTCTCAGAGTCTCATTTTTTCTCAGATGACTTGAGGTATGCTGTGCTATTGACAACAAAGTAAAAATATCAGGGACTTCATCTTTAATGGAAATGAAGTTATATGAAGTGAAGGTTTGATAGAAGCAAGATTGCGATGAATGAATTGTATGAATTGACCACTGGCAAGACAAGTGTGAGTCACTGTGTCCAGGCAGTAAAGGTGTCGAGTTTCTGCTTTTGTACTTCTCAGAAACTGCCTTAGTGTATGTTAATGTGTGTGTGTGTGTCGGTGTGTTGTGTGTGTGTGTGTGGTGATGTATGTGTGTTTGTGTGGGTCCACTTTAGCGGAGGTGTGTGTTGTAGCATGAATTATAGATGGGAAGTGAATCGATAGTGCAGTGAATTACTACCAGACAGTCTGTATAAGAGCGCGCCGGGCGTTTGCATTGTGAATGTGATTGTGTAAATTGTATTTTAGAAATCAATTAGGCATATTATTTACTTTTGCAGCGCTGCAGTTCTTATGAGCGCTTTGCTGCGACAGTTTTGCCTTTAAAACAAAGTAGTGCTATAGGGCGGTGAACATACATTTCTTTCCAAATACTTCTTCCTCTCTACATTTTTTAAAATACTGTAATCCTGGTGAATAATAGGAATAATATTTAGGTTTTATGAAAGGCCTTTTACCAATATGCAACTTTTTTTTGGTTTTACACCCGTATAATCCATAAGTAATAGCTCTTTTGGATATAACATATTATATACACAAATCAGGAAGTATCAGAATAACAAGCAGTAATCTGAAGGTTTTTTACGTTTGAAATAAATATATACAATTAGTTGGTAGCCTTGTCTCTGTGTCAGCCCTGCGAGTATCTGAGTGTGTAACCTCAATTTAAGCGTAGTTGTCCAAATATTTTTTAATCTGGTCACTTTTGCATTTCACTATACAGGCTACTTACATTTTGTCTATATTGTAAACTCTAACAACTTCTAGACGTGCACAATTTTGAAAAAACATTAATATACATTTTTGTTGGTCTTATCACCCAGCGCTAAGTGTAACCATTCAACAACTCTTCCCTTGATCGCTGCATAAATACATTTCAATGTATAAAATGTGTTTGCCTTGTAGAGTTTGTAGAGTGTCTGCTGTATTGAAAAAGGCCTGGTTTGATTGAAAGCGGCACTCACAGCAGAGTGCAAAAAGACCTCTGTAGATTTACTATGCTATTACCACACGCACATACATACACTGCAAGAGACTGGAAGAGTAGAAAAAATAAAAAATAACTTGTAATGGCCCAGTGGCCCTCGAAGGCCGGTGGAGAGAGGAAAGTAATCACAGTTAAAGAGTGACTATAGGGAGTGAATGGATGGACTTTGGGGCCACACTGAAAAGATTTGGTGCCGGGAAAATAGATGAGAATATGAACAGAGTGGTACATCCTGTTCCATTCACCATCTTTCACTCACACAGACAAACACAGAGATGTACAGGAACTGGAGACTGACAGAAATGTTTTTACTCAGTGGGCGCAGTGGCAAGTATTCTTAAGTTACCAGCCATGTAGGATTTTATGACTAGCCATAGTTTAGCTTTCTTATGTCATTTTTGGTTTGTGGATTTAAATATATACAATTGTTAATGTTTTAACGTTTGTGTTTTATTTAGGACAGTTAATGGATAAACATGTTTGTTTGTTTGTTCAGTTATAATGGGATGATACAAAATATATTGTTACAGTTACAGTGTATACATGAAATGTTATTGCAAATATTGGCTACTTTAAATAAATATCTTTTTAGTCCAGAGTGTTTGAATAAAAAGGTTTAAAAGTCATCTAAATTCGGGCCGTGGTTTAGCTCAATTGGTTGCGTGTGTGGCCCATCCTACAATGCTTGCCCCAACGTTGTAAGTTTGAATCCGGCTCACAACAGTTTGCAATATGTTACTCCCCGCTTTTCTCCCTGGTTTCTTTTCGATCTTCTGTCCTGTCAAATAAAGCCAAAAAGCCCCAAAAAATATCATAAAAAGTAATCTTAGATGCTGGTATTGTCAAGCCCTGGATGCTGTATTGCTTTAGAAGTGATACAATAGAATATATTAATCCTGTCTTATCCCAGTAAGACCCTTTTCAGTCTCTTTTAAAACCTTATTTCCCTCACTTAACCTGCAGCTCTTCAACCTCCCCTTCAGGAGATAAATGCAAATGCTAGTGCCTTTGAAGTAAAAAAATCTGCCTGAATTTTTTGGTCTCACTTGGCAGATGCAGAAGATACAATTTGAATATTTTTGCTCAGGCTCTCAAATGAAATAATCTGACAGATGTGAAAATGGCAGCGTTTAAGCTTCAACCATATAACTCTGTATATTGCAAGTGGTTAATATCAGAAATGAATATGATTTATACAAAATGCTCTGGCGTGGTGGCAGGTTTTCAAAATTGTTTTTTTCACCTTGACTTGTCATATATAGGTGCTACACATGCCAAAAGTGATAAACAACTATGGAATAATTGGAACGTCAAGTAAACGTGAGAAGATGCTGTCAGTGCAAAATATATACAGTGTTTTCATCATCGCAACATATTTCTTGGCTACAAATACAACAACACACACAATAATGTAAGTTATTGGCTACAGTAAATGCTTGGATAGAACACAATACACCACACTCTTTTTAATGCTAAGACATTGATAAAATTGTTATTCAATCTTGACCTACCAAATAACTTAAAATTGACATTCCCTGGGCCAATTATCTAGATGTTGGCAAATCAATATTGTGCATCTATGATTTACAATAAACAGCCCTGTGCACATGTCTTTTTTTAACAAGATGTTTTGAAACAATTACTTAGCTCTAGAGACCAAGGCTGTCTTGGCTTGGCTCATGGGTAGACTATTTAGTGCTTGTGTCCTAATAGGCAATGCTTGTTTGGTATGGTCTAACCACAATGCTGCCTGCATGTATATGTGAAGGTTGTCTCAGGGCAAGCTCAGTGACTAATTGGCTATGTATAATGCCTAAATGGTCTAATCATGAACTTTCAATTTTTACAATGTGTCCTATGTTGCCAGTATGGTGAAACAATAAATAGTATGATCAACTGGAGTACTGTAATTCTTCTAAATGTGTCCAGCATCAAACATAAACAAATTTATAATCCAAGTGTGCAACATAAGGAAATACACACACATCTCGCCTTTATAAAGCGAGATATTGTACTTTTGTGAATCTGCAGTATCCAAAACAGAGTAATAGCAGATGGCAGCTCTTCCCACAATTGTCGCCATATTTATTCAAGTGGGACATCTTTTTATTCTTTTGGCCTATATCCAACTACATTTTTTAGTCTCTTCATTGTCTTATCAGCTTGCTTTTCCAAACACTCTATACAACATCTAGGTTAACTATGTAGCCTCATATAAAAGTCCTATATTGTATACTTTTGTTATAATGTTGTTTCCACCTCAAACGCATAGCTAAAGTTGTTGTTTGTTTTTTTTTGTTTAATTCATGTTAGAGTAATGGTTAGCTATTGTCATAAATTGGGGCAAACCATGAGGTGGACATACCAGCTCCTGCATTATCAACAAACACACTCAGATAAGCTTTGTTGCCACCACCATTCAACAGCATATCTGATTCAGCTGCAAGGTTTTCATGGCTTTGTTTATATCCATGAAGAAGTAAATAGTAATTGGAGTTTTTCTGGAAACCCCTAAAAACTGGCACAAATGGTTTGGTCCAGTCTTAAAATAGGGACAGGTGCCTAATCAGACCATTTCTCATTGATTCCAAGTGGGAAGTCCACAAAACAACAAAAGTCCGATTTACTCAAGTTATTATGTTCCGATGATTGTTTGGTAAAAAACATTTACTAAGCTGCTCTCAAGTGCACCTGTATTGGCCTGGTTCTTCCCTCAGGAGTGGTCTAGTGGTGATGAAGCAGTTTGCAGTCATAGCCTTTGCGCACTTATTAAGGGCAGAACCTCAATTGAAACCACCTGGGGAGTGTATTAAGACTGGATTATGCTTTCTGTGAACTTTGACTTCCATTTATTGTTCATTAGCAAAGACACCGGATGCTAAATGATGTTCGACACAAGAGACCAGAAAGAAGCAAAGAGAAATTGTAATTTGAGATGAGAATGGGAGGAACTCTATGATGAATTAGTCACAATAATCAACAATTGATCCATAACCAGTCACAGTGGTCACATAAAAGCCACTCTTTTTATCAATACAACCGCCATGGTCAACTCTATTTCACACTGAATGAATAATCAATAGTGGAAAAAGTTTGCTTTTTACCAGTGTTTAAAAACAGCGATAGCAAAAAGGTTAAGGGTTTGAATCTATTGCAAACCAACATGTAAGTGGAGTCTCCATGTCTTCCCTGTGTTAGCATGGGTTCTCTTTGATTATTCTAGCTTCTTCCTGTGGAATTTGTTTGGTGATTTGGTGACTCCTGGCCATTGTTCAGACAGAGTGTATTCCGCCTAAAGCCCATAGTAGCTGGAATATGCTACAGCTAGGAATTTGGGCTGTAGTCGACTAAAGAATTTGTTAGTCATGTCCAGCAGAGTCAGGGCCTACTAGGAATGAGAGGAAAATATTAATCAGTGAATTTCTATCCAAACTAACTTGCTTTTCCCACTGTCCAAAGTAATGCATGTGTTGATTGTGAATGGTTGTTTATCTCTGTCTGCCTATTGTCCTGGGCATACCCCATCTAAGGCCCATAGTAACCGGAAAAGGGTTCAGCCACCTGCTACCCATTGAGAAAAAAGCTGAAAGAATTTCTACATATAAACACATTTATATGCACATCAAGCCTCACACCAGCTGTTGTTTTCTCAATTCATTTTCAATGCTTTCTGTGCAGCTGGCTTTATAAATAATTTCTCTTGCTACTTCTCTTGTGAAATCTATACCGCAGCGTTTTGAGTAGGGTATAGCTGCAGTCCCGGAGACAATTCCACGGTCCTGAGGTTGCGTATTCCATATAAGCGTTCTGAGGACCGGAAACGCGCTCTAAGGACCCGCGGTTTTCGGGACAGCGCCCCCTGTCATATTGGATGAATGTCTTTTTTGCTAAGTTCTCCTGAACAGTTTACTGAGTAAAATAACTTACTAAAATGTATACTAGCTTTGGGAAGGCTCACTTTTTCCCAAGCTAAGCCTCAGTTAGACCGGACTTATATAAACATCCTCCAGTCAGACGTTTCTGCGCGGCCTTCCCTCCCCGAAGGCAAGACTCGCATCCTCGGCCCGGCCGCAACACAGTTGCGGGGGCCTCAAATGCTTCGAATTGCCTTTGAGGCGGCTGCGATCTGTGGCCGGGGCACATCGTTAATATGTTGCTCTGTTTTCTGTAGGTTTATTATATTCAATAAAGAGAAAAACCCAACAGTCACAAAAGCTAAAAGTCCGACCAGCTTGCATAACCTAAAGGTAGCACGGTAACTTAGCAACGCAACCAAACCATATTTAGGTTAAATGACAGTTTAATGTTGTTTTGTCTGCTCTTTTAGTCCAATTCGGCTCTCATTGTAGGTGTGTTTACAAAATAGCTTTACTGTTAACAATTTTATGAACAAAACGAAAAAATTAAGCAAGAGATTCATAAAAAACATTTTATAGTTCTGTGAGTGCTTTTGTATTACTGTATTTCAAACAGCGGGTGGCGCTGTCTCGAAAACCGTGGGTCCTTAGAATGCGTTTCCGGTCCTCAGAACGCTTATGGAATACGCAACCTCAGGACTGTGGAATTGTCTCCGGGCCTGCAGCTACATACTATAGCCTATGTGTGAAAAATGGCATCACACTGTAAAGGGAATATCTAAGAATCCTAATACAGACTCAAGAGGCAGATGGACCAAAGTACAGTCTAAAACAGGGTCACTTTGGTTCAAGGCAGCTCTGTGTTCCTTTTCTAAAACATTGTGACAGTAAAAGTTTCATATTTAAAAGTAGTTGTACCTGTAGCAGTAGTTAGGAGCCGACCACACGGTGAGCACGGTCTCGTTGAAGTGCCATTTGTAGCCCTCCATGACGAGCTGGTGAGCTCTGCAGATCATGTGGATGTCGTTGGCAGCGTTGAACTGGGCCACAACGTCACTCCCAAACAGGTACCCCGCCCCTCTGGGACTCACCCCCCAGCCTGTGGTGTCTGCAAATACAGTAGTGGTTTTTAGCAGGGGGCTGTTTGCAGACCCAGTAAAGGGTCAGGTAGTAAATTTTATGCATTTCCATTTTTTAAACAATAGAAACGCGTGGACTACACCTTTAAACTTAAACTGTTAATATTCCATAACTTGACTGATTATGTAAAAACTATTTTCAATAAAAAACATCACTTTTGGAACAGTCCATGCATCAAAATAAGACACTTTTAAACTAATTATCTAATCATCTGAACAATAAGTCTTGTGGTTGTGTGGGCTGTACCTTCAGGGTCTGACCACAGTAGGTCACACATGGGTCCGTCGTGAGGCACTTCCTGTTTTCGGTCTATGGTCCTGATCTGGTCCAGGGTCTGGATGGAGGGAGATAGGCCTCCGTGTACACAGAAGATCTGAGGAGCACAACACATGTTACTGACACTATTAACTAATGCACTAAAACATGACCTGTAGTGGGCATGGGACGATATCAAATTTTGGTCTCACGATTATTGTGGCAATAAAAATTGTGATTAACGACAATATCATGACAATTAACAATGCGTACTAGTTTAAAAAGTCCCTAAAATGCTAGTTTAGAACCTCAACAGTACATTTTATTGTAGGCTGACACCAATATCACTTGAACTCAATAGGCTAATTACTTAATACAATAAATTATATGTTCACAGTAAGGTCTAAAGGGCATCGAGGCACAAATAAATGATGACTATTGCAATGCACAATTACCACAATGTTAAAAAAATAGCTACGATCAATTAATTGTCAGTGTTTTTATTGCGATAAACAATATAATTGCATATTGTTATAAGAGGGTGTTGTTACCTTCCCGTCGATGATGGCAGACAGAGACAGGTAGTCGAAGATCTCGGTGCAGTACCTCCAGACAGTCACCGAGCCGTACTTCCTCAAACACTCGTCATAGAAACCGTACACCTGTGTGATCTGTCGGGACTCATGGTTCCCTCTGATCAGGGTTATCCTGTCAGGATACCGCACCTACAACACAAGATTTACATTTAACTATAGATATAAGGATGTCTCTCTCTATGTGCCATATCCAGTGACGTAGGTGAACATGACATGCCAATCCTTTCTGATAAGGATGTAGCTGTTTGTTATCACACACCCAGCACAACATTTACTTAATTATTACATCAATCCGTGTAGAGACTTCATTAAAAAGTGTGATTCAGAAAGAGTTGGATTAGTCATCAATTCAGTTTAGTGACATCTTTAGTTTAAAAAAAAAAAACACCTTGACCTTTTCCAACAGTTTCTTAGCCTGGTTTAAATGAAAAACAAACCGATAAAGGATTTCTCTTCACAACAAGGTTCAAGGTTCAACTTATAACATGAGTTTGATTCACACAGCCTGGATGACTCAGGATTTATTTGCAGATAATTTTAAACCATGCTCTGAGAACTCTGTGATAGATGTCTGAATGCAGTTTCTGTCATGTCATGGACTGCTGTAATAAGCTGGTGCACCTCATAAACTAGTGTCTGAACGTGACCCAAGTCCCTAATTCTTCTCTCACCATTTAGTGTCCTCAAGCGGTTCAGACGCTCGGTCATTATTTTTTGGTTGTCGTTAACCACATGTCTCTGGCTAATGTACGCTACCCTTAGCCGTTTTACACCATCATCGCTTATTCAATAATTTTTTTTTAAAGACTACGCCAGATGAAAGTCAAGATTATGTCCCAAAAAACTAAACAAGTTATGTACAGTTTAACAAATATTACTTCTGATCTAGTTTAGTTGTCTAGTGATCACTGATGTTGTTCTTATGAAATTCTGAGTGCACTACTTTTCCATTGACATTCTGACACCACTATAAAATGGCCTAACCACTCTATAGTGCACTATATAGAGATTAGGGAGGACACTTGGACACAGTATATATCTTGTCTGGTTTAAGTTGTGTACCTTAAGAGCTAGCAGCAGCAGAAACGTCTCCACACTGTAAAAGCCTCTGTCCACAAAGTCGCCCATGAAGAGGTAATTGGTCTCTGGAACGTCTCCTCCCACCTGCCAATACACACACAAAAACATACACATCAACACACAGACACACACCCCAAACAGACAGACAGAAACACAGAGACACAACCCACAGACACACGCACAACAGAACACACAAACAGACACACACATACAACAACAACACAAAACACACACACACGCACAACAGAACACACACACACACGCACAACAGAACAGACAGACACACACAAAACGAACGTACAACACAACAACACAGAAACACACAACATACACCCCACACGCACAACACACCACACAGACACACACACAAACACAAGCGCACACAACACACACAAGGTTTATTTAGGAGAAAATATCTGGGGCTCAATCTGTAGCAGCAGTAGCCATGGAAACAAAACACTCACTCTAAACAGCTCTTTCAAGTCGTAGAACTGTCCGTGTATATCGCCGCACACCTACGAGGTAACAGGAGAGAGAGAGGTCAGAATATTTTTTCAACCAGTAATCGGTGAAGATACAGAGTGAACTAGTACGTACTGTGACGGGAGAGTCCACCCTCTGAACATTACTTTCTTCAACAAGAATCTCCCTGGAATTAAAACAAATGGAGGGTTTTGTTAAGCACAATGTTAAGCACTATGAAACTGGAATGTAAAGGCCAAGTGTAATATTATTGGTCTTCACACACCCAGCTGATGAGAGGCATGGAACAATAACCGAGGTATTAAAATGTCTTAGAGATGATGTGGGAAATGTGCTGTCACAAGTTATTGACGGAGTAGTTCTATTCAGGGCTTGACATTGACACCAGCCAAAAACCAAATCGATAAAAATATGTAGGCCTCATGATGCAAAAACATATAATTTCTGCCTCGTGAAAACTCCATAAGGCTTGTAACATTTTACTATAAGCAGAAAGTCAAGTCCTGGTTGTATCACTCAAACAGATGAAAAATTCAGTCAACTAGTAGTGTAATTTATGATCTTCCCTGAAAATTTTATCCAAACCTTGATTGGTTTAAGCAATGAATCTATTGATTAAAACTAATCAATTTATCTAATAAGTGAGATTCTTGTGTTATTGCATATTTTAAAGGTGAAGCCACATGCTTCACATAAACAACCATTTCCTGATTTAAAAATACACATTTTATTGGACTATTGTGTGTAATTATCAAGTCAGTTAGGTTAATAATTAAATAAATGCACAGCTTGACTTTACATTGGCTAACTGTCCATTTAATTGGAGTCACAGTTATATTAAACAAAAATGTTACAATAGACCCAGACCCCCCCCTTTGCTGAAATAACCAAATCACAGCTGAGCAGACATTACTCTCTAAAACAATCAGAGCCGATTTAAGAACTTTAGGTTAAACTTTTGACGCCACTTCCCACAAAATATCAGTTAGACCACCGTGTGTGAAAGTCTAAATTATTCTATGTCAAACCTAAAGTAACCCTCTCTAGCATACATTGCCAATAAGAATTTAAAACCCTTTCTCCTATAAACAACCTACATAAATCTTAGCTGTGTAAAAAATTGATTGCCTTAACAATTTTTTCATACCAATGTACCAACCGAGATATCAGTTTTTTATTGAAACGTAAACGCTATTTAGAAGCGGTTTTAATTAGTGTTGGAACAATTTCTGCTTAAATGAACTTGAATGAAAATATCACGATGGTTAAATGATTTTCTTTTCATAGACTGTAAACAAAAAGTTCTAAATTCAACAATGGAGGCAACTGGAGGCAGGCAAGACATTTTTCAATGGAGAAATTAGCAGTACCCATAAAAAGTAGGATGGTTATGACAAATGACAACCACACTGCTACATGTAAGTAATA
>JAVQKG010246549.1:0-12209 GCA_036025885.1 Hypseleotris bucephala
ATATTTGAATTCTACACTTAGGGTTTGTCCAACTTTTCCAGTGATTACCAGTAACCCACTAAAAACATGAATTTTGATCTGTCATTTTTCATCAGTGCTATTTGCTTTTAATACAGTACAGTAGGCCTAGATCTATCTGAACAGTATTTTTATAGGCCTAAGCCATTTTATAGTAACAAAAACAGCAAGGATAAGTAATTGAGAACATAAGCTTATTTATCTCAAGCAAGTATGCAGCATGCACAATTTATGAAGCAGACAACAACTGAGGTAAAGAAAATATGAGAATGGTTAAAGGGAATAAAGTTTAACCTGCAAGTTTATATCTAAAACAATATTTGACCATTTGAAAACAGTTTTGTTCAATTCTGACTTACAAGTGTTACCTATGATTGGTGAGTCTTTTTACAGTCTATAGATTTTTGTACTGAAAAAACACAATGCTGCTGTAAGTCACTTCTACAGGTGACTGAGGTATGCGCATGTTGCGGTACACTGAACAGACGCACATGTGCCTGCGTGGTGGGAGTGTCTGTGCGCGAGGAGGAGAGCACTCGCTCGCGCGGAGCTTGGAGCAGATGTTTTCATTCACAACTCCATGGTCGCGAGAGGAGGACGGTGACGACGCACAGAGACAACTTATTTCTAGTCAACTGTTTGTTTAGTAACATGACTTTCCGTGGAGCAGCTTTCCTTCCGCTGTGCGCGCTGATAACGGTGGCTGTCGCGCGCAGGACCTCACCGGAGCACGAGGATGTTCAGGACAAGATCAACAGCGCGAGGTGTACGTCCAGGTGCCTCACGCTGCACATGACGCAGCTCACAGCCGCCTTCAGACACGTTCAGGTAGGCTACAATCAGGCACTGCTGTTTTATTATGCGCTTAGGCTACTGTATTTGTAAGTGACATCCAACTATCTCTACTAAAATAATAAATAATAATAATAAAACAAGTGAGCCACTCCACACTTGATTCGTCTTATTGAAGCACTATTAGCCTAAGTATCATTCACGAGCCCATTAACACCACACACTGGGTTGTGGTTAACCGTGATGTATTAATAAGAAGATCTGTGTAATAGGCTGCGGTTTGTAAAGCTGTGCCCGGGAGAGTGTATTCACCAGAGGACCACTCTATGTGCCCAGAGTGTAAAAGACATGGCACACTGGCTACTGTACAATTAGAGAGATATAGAAAAGGTGAAATAATATCTATTATGTTATGATAATGCATGGAAATACCAAATATATGAAACATTTGCAAGTTTAATTGGCCATATTGCTACATCCAATATAGAAATCTTTGATACACATTTTTGTGCAATAGGCTAAGAACTTAGTCTTGGTGACAGAGCCATAATGTACGCAACAATTCAAAAGTCATAGCCTACAGTCTAAAAGCTAAAGACCAGTGGGTCCCAACTGGTGGTTGAGGATCTAAAACTGGGTTGTTGGGAATCATTTCAAGTTGACCTTTTTTGTTCCTGATTTGAAAAACAAAATCCCATTTAAACTAGATCCAAAATGTGGCCCAAGAAATCACCCTCTTCTGAACTGGCCATGGTCCTGTGGTGCTGTTGTGGCCTTTGTAGTCGTGAGGAATGTGAGATTAACAGGGACATTAGGACGTTACCAAGTTCGAAAAGCCACTTATCGCTAACGGCTTCAACATGTGCTGTGCTGTGTAGTGGGTGGGAAAGCCATTAACCGTGTACAGCAGGCTGCCCCAGTGGCTTTGAGGTGTGTAGGAGAAATGCGTGTGTGTTGTAGTACTAATATGTTTGTGTATGGAGAGGCAGGATAGTTGTAAGATCTATTTTAGGGTTCAAGTGCCAGTAAAATGTCCCCCAAGCCCCGACAATATAGGTCTAAGATTGAGAATAAACAAGGTCTAAGCCAAGTATAAACTGGGTCTAAACCAGGGCTAAATCAAATCAAAACCAAAGTAATTTATCTAGAATCATTCTGTATACAAATTATTCCCTGCCACCCGTTATCCTTGTATAAAGCAATGGTTTGATAATGACTTGAGAATAGCCTTCTGCCACCTGCATTGGGTAATGAGTGCGGCCCCCGATGACTCTGTGTGTGTGTTTGTGCGTGAGTGTGTGTGTATGTGTGTGTGAGTGTGTGTTAAGTTTAGTGCTTCTGGAAAAAAGGTGTGAGAACATTTGGTCTAAACGCAGTATCTTCAAACAGCAGCAGGAGAAATATGGGCGACCGGCTACAAAGACAAATCAAGTTTTAAGTTATTTTGAAATAGTGACATTTATGTACACTGCTATTTATATGTGCTTCGAGATTTATTGGAGATCAGTTAAAACACATAACTCTTTACATACATTATGGTCTTCTTAGTGTTAATAATTCTGGCTTGATGTAAGCATACTTTATATCCTCAGTTGTCTTCTGGCAGACCAACAGCAATGTGGCAGCCATACCAACCACCTTTTGACCATGTTCTAAAGTTGTTTCTACCTTAAATGCATACTCAAAGTTATGTTTTGTTTCATTTGGGCATGTTTAGGTTGAGCTATAGTCCTCTCCAAAAGCTAAAAAAGGCATTGACCATGAAATTCACTTCAATGCACTGTCAACATTTGCACCTAGAGAATCATTGTTGCCACCACCATTTAACAACGTCTGATTGGTGAAGTGTGTTTGGATGTTAGGGTGTCAAGGCTTCACTTATATCCCAGAAGAAGTAAAAAGAAAATGGATTCTGTTTTGGAAACCCCTGAAAACTAAAATAAAATAGTTTGGTCTGGTTAAAGCATTCCTCATTGAGTCCAAGAGGGAGCTCCACAAAACAGCATGTATTTGATAAACCTTGTGTGTCTGATGATGCAAAATGTAAAATGATAACCTAAATGTCTCCAAAATAGACTGTGAAAGGTACAAAAAAGCATGATGTCAAACCTTTAAAGTACCATCTAAGCCAAAATTCCCTGGACCCATAAGGCAATAATGTCATATCAAAAAACACCCAGCGATAGATATATGGAAGTGGCTTTGACTCATTTGGGGACATCACAACAACATTTAAAATAAACATTGATAACATCTGCAGTAACTTGGCCAAAATGACGCTCCTCTAATCTGCCTCTGTCACCACTGTTTCCTCCAGCTTTGAGACTTAAGCCTGTGTTTTTGGCCTGTACGGTCAGTGTGTAGCCACTAGTATGTGACTCACTGGTTTTCTATTTACACCTCTCTTTCTGCAGCATCCCCGGGTTTTCCACTGCTTTACCCTCTATGGTGTCATGGGGTTTTTATAGTGTGTGTTCATATATATGTAGGCATGTTGTTGTTGTCACGTTTCCCCCAGAAAGTCCTGCTTGTGATGTAAATGGATAAAATAGCTGGGTTTGGAACTGTAAACAGATTAAGATTGTGGCTATATATTCAAATAGATATGCCACGCAATAAATTTTAAAACTGGATTCAGACGATACAAAAGTGTTTTGAACCAACTATTGGGTATTATAGTAAATTTTCTTTAAACCAATCTGAGAAGAACCTAATTATTTTTTTTTTAAATGGTCATGCCAAAAATGGCTGATTTTGATTACATAATATAAGGTTGGGGAATATGTTGTAAAGACAACTGGTTGGTGTTACTGAGTGCCCTGAAATCAGAACGAGTTAAACTAATTTTAACTTAATTATGACATTGGTATTTACAGTAAATTATCAAAATAATACAACAATATAGATAATGGATTTTAATTTTTTTTTAGAAGCTGCCTCAATTCACACTACAAAGACTGGTCATAGCTTTAGAATTAGCCATGTTGAGAGCACTGAGAGCCAGCACGTGTGGAGTGTTTGAAGTCTTTATATTTGACAACAGGAATCACTAACAAGGCATCACAGAGACAGAGGCAAGATGGATATAGACAGGTTCAGTATAAATGGGACAGCTCCACGCTACAGAAAATCAATGACTTTGGTTTGAGAGCAGAGGTCAGTGGACTAAAAGGACAGCCGTCTTCAATGGGCAGACACACACTTCCTCTATGGGGTGTCTGCATGTCCTCCCTGTGTTACTGTGGGTTTCCTGTGTTACAAATGTGAATTAGCAGAGTATTGAAGTATTCTCCCCCCACTACCACTTTGCCTACATTTTAGATGAATGAATCTGGTTGTGCATAGTGTTGGTGGTGGTCAGCTGTGGCTAAAGAAGTAGCTTACCACCTCAATGGTGTGACTGTGGAATGAATGAATAATGTAATCAACTGTAAAAGGTGTCCAGAAAAGTGTTGTATAGAACTGATGCATTTTTAGTAATGTTATTTGTGTATGCTTATTAGTAAGCTCTGCAACTAACTTGCTACTGTTAAGTGTACCCCACCTAACTTTTATAGATTCCACTCAACTCATCAACATTTACAGTACTGGTGATAAGTGGGAGATGAATAAACTAATGCTCTAAACCAGGGGTGGGCAAACAGTTGTCTTTTGGGCTTTTTAATCTGACCCTCCAAGCATTTTTGAGTCATTTTTTGAATAATAAAATATTTCCAGCATGTGTCACACTACAGTAGCCCGTTGCTTCCAGTAAACCTATTCATTTCACCCTTCAATACACTGATTTTCTTCTGTCATTCAGGTCCAATTGAAAGCCATTTGTCAATAAATGTTCAAATGATCAGTCAAAACTTTTGCCAACCCCTGTTCTAAACCAATACATTTTCTCGGTGTAAACATCCATAGACTTGTAAGCATTTATTAAGTCCCTTCCTCTTGTTCTTGCACATAGACTCCACTCCAAAACACTTGCAGGTTTTCGGAGTTGATGATCGGACAGTCAGACCCGGGGCACAGCGCTGAATGAGGAGTCTGTGTGTTTATGTGAATGTCCCAGATGCACTGCGGTAGGTAGGTAGTAGGTAATCAGCTCAAGAGGTCGCCCAGCCAACCAGGTCTGAACCAGGTCTAAGACGGGACAACAGACTATAGGCCAGGTCAGGTTGCATTGGGACAGGCTCACAGATAAAGACAGAGAGAGACAGGTCGGGTCAAGCATGAAGACACTAGAGAGGAGAGACAGGTGTGAGAGAGACACGTGAAGACAGACTGTAGGTTTGTAGGACTCAAGAGGCGAATGTTAAAAGAGTAGTTTTGGATTGGACTGTAAATCATTTTTTACTATGGACATTGAAGCTGGAAAGTAGGCAATTGTTTAAAAAATGTGTTTTAGTTAAGTCCCTTTCTTGGCCTCTACAGCAACATCAGATCAGAGTTTGTGGGGAAAAGCCCTGAACAATAAGTCACGTTTTTAAGTGGTGTAGCAATCCCCATAAAGGGAAAACAAAGGTTTGGATGTAGGTTTGATAGCAATAGTCTTCTGTGTAAGACAAAAAATACAAAGTCAGCTAAATTCACAATAAAATTTCATTTGTGATCTTGGCTTAATAAAATCATGACATCATATTGACCAACCCTATAGGATCACTGACTTACTGCCCACTTCAAATCAGTGAGAAAGTATACATTTAGCTTGGTATACTTAACTTTAATTGTCAAATAAATTACATATTGGGAATGTCAACAGGGAACAAGGACATGAAAGTCAGGAATCCCAAGTTGTCCACCTACATGAAGACAGACACTCACTGCCAGATACAGAGGGGTAAGCAGAGAGTGTGGTGAAGGAGTAGGTGACAGCACCAAACAAAAGCCTATTTGATTGAGCCGATAGATAAGACTTTGGTGGCTGTCATTCGATCATAAGAAAGCCCAGAGAGATGTTGATAAAGTTGTGGCCCACTCACCTGAAACTGACTCAAAAAAGACAAATACCGAAACAATAAATCACATCTGGAGTGGAAAGATGTAGGCTTTTGTAGATTCAGCTGCAGAAAAATACTGTCATGGTGCATTGTCTCCCATTACATCAGCAATTACCTACATCTTTGTCTTGGCTAAGTCATTATTGAACTTGTAGGTAATGCTAAATACTTTCAAGAGCAAAACTAAAAGATTCTTGTTACCACTGCCATAGTCAATATAGATGCAGATGAAAGCTGTATCAATGCAAGTTTGCCGTATGTCCCGGGGCAAAAGAAAGACAACACACATAACATTTAAGATGCAGTGAGAGGTTTTGGCTGAATCTAGTGTAGTATTTTACAATGCTCTAGTTATCTCACTTTTGCCTTCAGTTGCTCCTTTTCTGAAATTTTGAAATTCCATATGACAAACAACAAGGTAGTACAGTAGCACACCTGTCAAACCATGTTATCTCAATCAAACTTATTGGCTCTATTGTTTTGTAATTTCTTATTCCAAATAGAAAAAAAGATCTATTGTCTATGAACAGTAGCCGTATTTGTTCTAAAGCTTGTTTGGGGGATGTGGTCTGCCTTGACCATAAACATGACACACTGGTACTATGGACTAATTAGGGTCTTGTGTCGGGAAAGTTCAGACCTCAAAATAGACTTTTTGGGAAGAGCTTTATATTAAGTTAAATAGAAGTTAGTCATAATGTAGTCACTCCTGTTTGAGACTTACAAACAGGTCACTCAGCCGGCGACTGTCATCTGGGGCCCATTATCTGAGTTAATGCATCGTGTTAAATCCACTTTCTACTGGACTCACCACAAACACTGACCACAGCAGGGACTCATACATAAGTACTATTCTGGCTTTTATAGTAGATAATAGAAGTTGCACAATTGCACAATAGAGTTGCTCAATAAAAAAACTACATACAATATGCCATAAGTATGCTGAAAATGGCAGTAATAATGACAATATTTGAACACCCTAATGTCCTTGGATTTACTAGTTGGACTGAAACTTCAAAACTGAGCACAGACAGTACTTATGTCTAAACTAAGACTATACCAAGTCTAAACCGGGTCTAAACTAGGGCTTAACCATATCTTAACAAAGACTATGGCCAATTAAGCACCAATCCAGTTTCAAACAAGGTCGAATCAGGTCAAGTTAGTCAAATGAAAATCATGTATACAATAACAGAGTGCCCCAGCCACCTACAAAATCAAAAAATGTTGTTCGGTCCCCATAAAGTTAGATCTTCATTCAAAACACAAAATTATTACCCATGAATAGCATTAAAAGAAGTATCGAAAGTAGATATCCCATTTATTTTCTACAATACACATATCAAGTCATTCAAAAAAACAACTAAATTCCTTGGTGTTGCAAAAATATTGAGCCTTTGTAAAAGTCCAGGATTGGTTTTCTCTGGAGAAGAATTCCAAAACAAAGCTTCCTATTCATGCCTAAAGTTTCCATTGATCAACAGTTCCCAAAATTCATTGCATCCGGCCCCACAATTAGTATATCCAATGGTTTTCTCCAGTATTAACTTTTATTTATTCACATCTTTCACTTTCTTTTCGCCTGTCTCCATTTGCTCTCTTGAACTTCCTCCACAGTCTCCAAAAACTCTTTCAAGGCACCTTCTTCCAAAATGTTTATTCTTCTTTTTTTTAACATGTGCAGCTGTTTTGTTGAGGCAGACACATGAAGACCTTTTCGAAACCTTACTTTGCCCACCATTTAATAGCCGCACAGTGCAACCGGGCCTGTCCAAAGCGCCCTGATTGGTTCTGACAGCAAATATGTTCCATGAAATTGACTTGGGACATCCACATGTGTGTGATCATTGAGGTTTTTATAGTGAGAAAAGGTATAGGGAAAAAGCATTATTAAAGGGCTTGGGGAATAGGTGATGCCCAAAAACAGCATAAGACAAGTTGTTGACAAGTTGTTTATTGCATTGAACTGGAACTTTTGAAAAATACTGTGATATTTTGTGATGATGAGTTAATGGGGCCACTTCTTACTATATTCGGAGTAAGTTTGCAACCTGTAAAACAACAAAGCATGAAAAATCACAATTGTAATTGATTTACAGTATGTTAATCAAGCAACATTCACTGTAAATTCACAGGTACATCAGCACACACATCATTGGTAGCTACAAGACACATGATTTGGTGTACTAGTTCTCTTACAGGCAATCACTAACTGTCACATGCATTTCTTTTTGAGCAATTTATAATCACCAATTATTTTCAAACATGTCTTTGGACAGTGGGAAGATGAGAAAACACCACAGTAACACAAAGAGGACATGCGGACTTAACTTAAAGAGATTTTGTGTTAGGTAGCCAGGGGATTTAACCCACAACTTCACTGACAGAAGGCAGGAATACAGTAAGTGCTTGCTACTGTATACGGAAAAACATCTGGTTATATTGAAGTGCCCATTTGAGTGTCCTCTGTTTTTTGATTGGGGGCAACTTTAGCACATCATTGTCATTTTGAGACTCTGCACTGTCTCATTGATGCTGGCAGAAAAAATGTTGAGGTGAAAGTTTAAATGTTCAAATACGAGACAGACAATGTGACCTGGGTGACTGGCAGAAGAAGGAATTTAATGTCCATGTTATGTAAGGATTTGGTTGACCAGTTGAAGGGGGACCAAATGTGAGCTAAAAAAGCCTGTTTAGTGGGACAAAATGTGACTAAATGGGACATGTTGCAAACACAGTAAAACATGGATTAATTAAAGAAAAAGATATTGTTATTTGTTATTACCTAGACCAAGGAGGTAATGTTTTCAGTAGCGTTTGTCTGTCTGTCCGTCTGCTGTAAGCGACTTTACTCAAAAACTACTGAATGGATTTGGATGAAATTTTCAGCAAAGGTTAGGAATGACACCAGGAACAATTGATTAGATTTTGGGTCTGTGCTCTCCGAGTGCTTTCTATTTTAACATGTCTTTTTGGCCACTTATATATTGTCAGCTTCAGGAGTAACTTGCTGCTTGCTTGGAGTCTATTTCCAACCTGAATAACTTTGCACATTCATGGAAATATAAAAAAAGTATGAATCAATATGTATAGTATACAAAAATTGTAGGATACCATCTCAATTAGCAGTTCAATGCAAAGTGGTAGAGTCACCCTATAAAGAATTGTACTGGCTTCATTGGCTGTGTGTAAA
The DNA here is from genome assembly GCA_036025885.1 of Hypseleotris bucephala. NCBI lineage: Eukaryota > Metazoa > Chordata > Actinopteri > Gobiiformes > Eleotridae > Hypseleotris > Hypseleotris bucephala. Next base: position 8,989 of record JAVQKG010246549.1, read on the forward strand.
AAAGCATTTTTAACGAGCTTGTATGGTAGAAATTAATCAAAACACGACATGAAGAATGATGATTGGTTACTGGGGTTTTCCTATGACAGATTTAGTACTAATGATAAATCAGATTGGTTGTGTTTAAAAGCAGTGTCAGCATGTGGAAGATATCAATTTGGGTTTTTGATCTTGCCATTTGGCAGGGAACATAAAGCATACTTCTGGTCACATCAATTAATAGCTGCTATAACAATAATTAGTAGTCATTTAGAAAGATTGTGAAGTATGCATCATAATATTGCTGTGTCTGAAGTCCAGCCAATCATGGGCCAGGACAGGACGGCGTGCTCCTCATAGTTTAAAATGTTGGACACTTTTTGTTCTTTTTTGTTTGGTTTAAACTTTAAAGCCATCTATCTGGTGTACAGACTCCAGTGTTCTTGGTCCTCAGCAAAACAGTCAAAGAACAAGAAAGCACTCGGAGAGTGCATACCGACGCCAGGACAGCTAATTTCCCCTATACAATCTGTGATGTCTAAGGGTTTTTATAGGGTTGCCACGAGCAACTGACATACTGTGCTAGAAAATGAGTTGCTACCATATGCTAGCTAAGAGCATATGGTACTAACTATGGCTAACATCTGGCTTTTCTTTATTATACTTCTGTACACAAGCAAACTGTTTTTGAGTTGTGAGTTTGTTTGAGATTTTTTAAAATAGTTTTTCCACACTGTTTTTTGTTAGTGTTGAATTCATGCAACACTCAAAACAGTCAGATGACAAACTTTATCTTTAAATCTTGTTCACTTTAAATAAACTATTGGACGTCTCAGTTTGTAGACACCATAGCAGCGATCCCTTGGTGTTTTAAACTCCCCAAAGACCAGTCACTAATTAGTTTGTCAGGGATTTTCACAATTAACCCTACTTAATGTGTCAACCATATCAACACTAATTTTAATCAGCGCCTCTTAAAACTGTCATATAAAGTTGACCAAAAAACAGCTGAACAACACATGACGCAAAGCTGAGGCGAAAGTTATGAGAGGAATGAAGCAAACAACATCATTTGAGACGCACTTGGATCTCTCCCCCATTTTCACACATACTAACCCCTACTCTGGGAAATCACAAAAATCCTGGGAGGTGTATCATGTAACTTTGAGAACGCAGCTTAGAAATGCATTGTCCCATCACTAACAACAGAGTCCGCAATTTTGTAAACCACTATCATTATATTTAGCAAAGGAAAATAAATCCTAGTGTTTCTACATCAAAGAGTGCCCATAGCTTCTTCTATTCTGGTATTTTTCTCGAAATTGTCATGTTGAAAGAGTTTGTTAGGTGTCCCGTGTAGCGTGAAAAAGTCCCTAAATCCTAATTACTGACCCCTACACCCTAACCTCTTGACCTTCACCATACCAGAAGCACAACAGCGAGTGGTTGAACAAGGCGACAAAGGCTTGAAAAGTGTGTGGAAAGAGATAAGCTTGGCCCCGGCTAAATACAGCTCACTCCAAAGGCTTTAGGAGTCTTTAAAAGAGCTTATGCCACTTATAGATAGGCACTAGAGGTAGTTCAAGTCTGTGAGATAGTGGAGACCTGGTTTTGTGTTTGTTAGGATTATTTTATTTAGACTGTTAATCTGCAGATCTGGTTTAGACCTCCTGATTTAGTTCTGTTTTAGTCCTGGATACTCTATGTCCTGGTTTAGTCCTGGATCTGTTCTGGTTTATTAAGTCCTGGTTTAGTGCTTGTTAGGACCTGATAAATACTTGAGCTGCAAACCTGGTTTAGACTACTTTTAGACTGGGTTAGGTTAACCTTATTTAGATCTGTTTAAATCCTGGTTTAGTCTAGGTTTAGTCCTATTTTACTGATGGTATAGACCCAGTTTAGGCGTGTTTGAAAAAAGGGTAAGTGGTGGAATTTGGTCTTTGTTTAGTCCTGGTTTAGACATAGTTTGGTTGTAGCCTATTTTTTTCTGCAATCACCCATTTTTTATTCCTTAGCTCTGCTTTAGACTTGGCCTTATTTAGACTTGGTTTAATTTTGGTTTAGACTTGGTTTAGGTCTAGTTTAGTCTCCGTAAACGTTCTTCCTTCTTTAGTAATGTATTTTTCTATATTGTCCATGTTCTAATCCTTGGTTTAGACCTGGTTTAGATAAGTGTGGAAAGAAATAAGCTTGGTCCGGACTAAATACAGCTCAGTCAGAAGGCTTTAGAAGTCATTACATTGGCTTATCCCCACATTCATACACATCCATACACACACTCATACACACTACAGGCTGGGACATAGACACACAACTGACACACAACTCCCCATAGACGCACACATGACAACGCAGCACTGCAGAGAGGCTAACGTCATTGCTAATAGTTGTTTTGATGTGAATGTACTGATGACAAAGCATTTTAGAAGAAGAGTTGTGGTGCTTAACACAATAATAAGTGACTGGTGCAAGGAAGAAATAGTTGGATAGATTAGTTTTGGTTTTGACCTGGTTTAGTCCTGATTTAGACTTGGTTTGGAACTGGTTTAGACCTAGTTTGGTTCTGCAAGTTCTGGTTGAGGCCTACTATATATAATGCCTGGTTTAGTCCTTGTTTAGACCTAGTTTAGACCTTTATTGGTTACCTCCGCCAAGGAAGGAAGATTTTTTTGTTGCATTTGTTCATCTGTCTGTTAGCAACTTGCAAAAACTGCTGTACGGATTCAGATGACATTTTAAGTGATGGTCCGAAATTGATGTGAAAGTGATTACATTTTGGGAGTGATAAATGACTATACAGCAGATAACTGGCTGGACTTGACAATAGACACACTAACACAAGAGGGTTGCTTGGTGCTCCCTGTAGTCACACACATGGCAACGTACAGGGCTGATATTGTTTTGATGTAAATTAATTATGACAAATTGGAGAACAGAAGAGTTGTTGCTAAAAGGAAATGTATAAGATTGTGGACATAAGGGTTAAAAAGTAGACTCCTACAAAAATGGATAAAACAAAAAGTGATTTAAGTTCTTGTCTCAGAGCAGTGTTGCAGAGATTGACTGGCCCCTGGAGAGGTTTACGTTACTCCACGCTGTGTGTAGAATAGTTTAAACAGTCAAACAAACACATTATATTTCTTTAATGTGATATAAATTACATATGAAGGAAATATCTGCTGCTAATGAAATAAGCAAACTGTACTTTTTATCTTAGCACATGGGCTGTGAAAAGGTAAACG
>JAVQKG010246562.1:0-10308 GCA_036025885.1 Hypseleotris bucephala
GTAATTCCATGGAAATTGAATTGTAATTACACACAATTACAAGGTTATTAAGTATTTGTTACCACCTTATTACCATGCTATTACCATATTATTACCGTGCCGTAATGTAAAGTTTAACCGAAACTTCTACAGTACATTTTCATGTAAAGTGAGGCCATTTTGTCTTTCATCTTTATTATCATACTGTCATCCTATATCCTAATGTGTCATATTATCAAGCTGTCATTGGTTGGTCTATCTCCCTTGTCCGAAAACAAATCATAGCAAAAAGCAAAATTAGAGAAGGTAGGGTGGTTAATTTGAATCTATTTTGACAAAGCATTAGTTGTGTCTGCCTGTCCTCCTTGTGTGACTGTGGGCTCTTTACATGCTTGGGACTATCTAAAAATGCCCCTATAGTGAATGAATGAGAGATTGGTGGTCTGTCTGTGTATCTTTCTGAATCAGCCCTGCATTTACCTGTAAAGAGTGTGCCCCATCTAAGGCCCATAGCTGCATAGCTCTGGAAACCTGTGACCCCAAATGTGAATAAAAAGACTACTAGCATAAATGTAATTTTGAATTCAACTTTTTAAGACTTGACTTTTTACTGTTTTTAATTTTACGTAAGTTATTATTTAATTTCACTTGAAAACCCCAAAATTTTATTGAAATTTTTTAATGAACAATAAAACATCAAGCCAAATATTGTGGATAAGTGTGCAATATTGTGCTCGGTGGGAGGTCTGCAAAGCTACTGCTGTATTTGTTGAGTGTTATTATGGCTACAGACTACAGTATGGTTGAAACTGGCTAATGTCAGGCACACAGTTCACACGTGTCGGTGCGTTTGTGAGCATATGTGTGTATGCCTAGTGATTTATTCTGTTTAAGACAAGTCTGATAGTTACAAATGAAGCCAAACTGTTGTTATTGCTCTGGTGCAATCAGGGGCCTACACAGTCAGTGGCACACACAAATACTCTGTCTGTGGTCACTAGCAATAAGCACAAGATATATGCACCAGCTTTCAAACAAACAGCCAATTCTAGTATTTTCTTTGTCATTTGTCTTCAGCTCATCACAAAGACCACTTTCACATGTTAAAGTTAAACTGTTTTTACCTTAATTAAGCAGCTTCAAAGTCAGTGTGATGGATTAATGAGTTGTATGAAGCTTGCCTCACCTCCTCCTTGCATCTATTGGTTTAAAAAAAAAAACTGCCAAAAATTGCCTTGCTAGAAAGACTTTATCAACTCAGTATCTTTGTCTCTAGAAGTCTTGCATGAAAACTGGCATTTCCTTATTCCCCTTTAAAGCCATTTTTGAACAAACTGACGTGATGTGAATTTAGACATATCTTGGGTGTGAATCCTTAAAAACCATACATTCAAAGAAGATGAATAAGACTGAAATATGTTTTATTAAATTAATCTGCTCTAGTTTGGAAACCACAACATGTGCTGTAACTTTATCAAGATCACGTCTGTTTGTTATTATGTTTCTATGGTGTAAATAACAGGACCTTACCTCGACACAATGGAAGCTTTTACATCATGCAAAAATCCCAAAATAACTTATGCAATCTCCTACATGCAACATTGTAACTGCGCTAAGGTATGAGCACAGTGGAGCTGAAATATTAGGCTGCAAACACATGAATATGTAAATAAAGGAACACAGAAAAGACTGGCAGATCATATTTTTTTCTCTTGACTTAATCAGTGTCATGTTGTGGACTTGCTGACATAATACTGTATGTATAATGGAAAGATTATAGAAATACTGATAGCAAGTAGCAATATTAGTTATTGTATTAATTTGATTTGTTCTGTAATCTAGTACAAAGAGTGCGAATGACCTAAAAGAGTTACAATCAATCACTGATGCAGAAAATGAGAATAGTCCTCTTTCAAAGTTGCAGATATGCTGCATGAACAGCAATTGTATATTAAAATAACTAGAATGACAATCTGCATATTCAAACAGTGATAGTGGAGTTAATAATGCAAAATTTAACACCAGGTTTTGTTTTAATGATGTTTGGGCCATTTAACTGTCACCTAGCATGATGTAGTGTGTAATGTTCTGTAGTTTTGAGATGACTTGATTGTCAGGCTTAGTTTTTATCCCTGGCTTTTGACCGTGGAAATCTTCTCAACAAATATGCACAACATTAAAACTACATTGACCCTTCCTTTATTTAAGTTTGCCTTGAACCACCATTAGAAAGCCAATGGTCCTGTCTCTTTAGTACACAAAAGTCAAAAAGCCATCCCTGTTTAGCTTTGCAATATGGGGATTACATCCATGGTTATCATTACATATGCTACATCACAGATTGTGGTGTAGATTGCAGCCCTGGGTAACCGTAAAGAAATGGCATGTAAAAGTGGCCTTCACAATAAAACTTTATTTGATTAAATATTACATCTAACAGTAAAACAGTTAAGATTATTGACAAAAGTTGTGAATGTGTCTTAGAAGAGCTAGAAAAATGAATGACTGGAACTGATATAGAGAAAGCTGAGTGAAGGAGAGTGTGCCGCATAAATGAGTCTTTAAATACAGAGCACCACAAAACCACTTAAAAACCTGTGCAGATATATTTATACATTGCTCACAAATACACACTGCTGTAGTAGCGTACACATCTACAAATGGTCCACTTCAACCCTGACTTCCAGACTCCTCCAGCACTATTACGTAACATATGGGGCTCCACCTGTTGAACTTGTCAAAACTGTCTATTTGTTAGTTTAAAATGCCTGTCGACAACGCATAAACTGTGTCATATCAGGCTAAAGATCTCACCAGTTTAAGATATGTTTATACCCCCAAACCTGTACCCAAATACAGACATGTGCAATGGAAAAAGGGTAATTTAGTTAAAATAGGAATGTAAAGATCATTTAGTGGAGGCAAATACAGGAGTTTATTTTAAGCTTGAGAAAGATAATTAAAGATCCTAAAAAGCCATGGCAGTTTGTGTATGTTGTTCAAATATGGACTTACAAACATGAGGGTTTATCTTGTTTGGGTTTGAAATTCTTCTCACGACTAGAAGTCAGTGCCGTGTCGTATGTATATGTTCTGTGAGTATGTGGAAAAGTGGTATTAGCTGTTGTGTTTAGACCAGAGCAGGCTAAACAAGGGTGGCAGGAATGCACATGTTAGCGTCATTATAAAAACATGTCTATTTCATCTTCTCTTAAAAGCAAGATTTCTCATTTTGACCTAGTTTACATGCATGACAGAGCAGTGAACTGTCTCCACTCCACGCTAATGATTCATTCAAGTGGACTGAGTATTAGTACTAGTTGCACTAAATACATATATATCATTCACAATACTCAGTAATGAATGTAAAGACGGATTATTTAAATATAGTAAAACCTTAACACAAAAAGTGATGTGAAAATGATTAAAATGAAAAGCTAAATATATGTTGCCTGCAGAAGTGAGCTAAAAGTTGGACATGGGACAAGTGTAGGCTACATAGTCCTGACAGAATGGACTGTGTGGGCTGCGCACACTGATCTGTATAAACTTGTCCTAAGCGTTGGTCACTTTTACAAGTGCGGCCTCACGTTCGTGGTGTGACCCCTGGCCCTGCGTGTGCCTGAGCATGTCTATGATAGGTTACAGCTACAGGGACATAAGGCTGTATGTGGTCTTGTGTTAAATGCTAGCTTTAGTTCAGAAAGACCACTCCTTTTTGAAACAATAGTATAACCTCACGTGTTGATATCATTGATTTCTTTTAGCTCTGATGAAGTGTGGGATTGTGTTTCCATTGAGTATTCTTTACTCATATTCTCATTTGTAGCAGTGAACTTCTGACATGGTGTCAAATACCTAAACTCTGTACTGAAGCCTGTTTTTTACTTGGGTTGCTATAAACAAACGTGTCAGCTTGTTTTAGCTCTAATTATAGCATCCTTATGTGTAATTAGTGTAATTTTGGAATGATTCTGCATTCAAGATGGCTTTGCCAAAAAAACAGATCGTATCCACCTCTGACCACTCCAACATATACAGAATTGACAAAATATTTACAGTGCTTAACATTACATTATACCTTCACTGCTAATTATCTTTATTTAATCTTACACATACAAAATATGTTGCTTTCTTGTTGATTTAATTAACATGATCTAAAAATACTTTAATTTGACACATTGATTCAGTGATACACAATATGGTAACTGTCTAGTCTCATCTGCTGGTTCCACTTTGACCTATACTTGTTTTTACCACATAATAGATTGCCCCATTGCATTTTAAGCTGCCAGCCTAAACAGTAGTCCTGTGTTTGCTAACCCTGAAATAAACAGTAATTGAACCCTTCATTAAATCCTAGCAGTTTTTTTTGCATAAATGTAATATCCTATGTATGTGTGCGCTGTATCCATTTAGTCTGGTAACAATAACTGGACAGTGGTCGAGGTATTTGGCCCTGGCTACAAAAGGACACTGAATCTGTGTGAGAAAGAAAGACAAATAAATGGTGCCAGTGGGAGACGATGATGTTGATGGCGAAGGGTCGTTTGATGTGTGGAAAAGTTTGTCTCCAGCGCTGAACATCAATAAACACAGTCTGCTGTTACCAACACTGGCAGTAGAGACATAAACTGTGGGAGCAGGCGAAATGAGAACAGTGCTGAGACAAAGAGGGGAAGTTTTAGCAACAAGAACGAAAAGATGGACCGTAAACTACATTTAAACCCAGAGAAGTTACCATAGAGCAAGTATCACTCACTGGCCATTTTATTGGGAAGACTAATAAATTGCGCTTGTCGTTGCTGTCTCCTGCCATAGATGATCTGTTTCAATATTAGATAGACTGTCTTTACGGCCCTTTACAGATTTTGGATGTAACACGTTACTTTTGCCTAAACCAATTTGACCATTCTTCTCTGCTCACAGGATTATTTTCTTTTTATGACCATTCTCTGGTGGTTGAGTGTCAAAACTCCAGTAGATACTTCAGTCCATGCCACATTCAAAATCACTGAAACCTATTGTAACTATCTGGACTTTGACTTTGATCCTTAGCTTGAAGTCATGCCATCACTAATTAATGGAGCTGCTGCATTGTGATTGAGTGATTTCATTAATAAGCAGGTGAATATCTGTACCTAATAAAATGGCCATTGAGTGTATTTCACATGCCACTTGAAAAATTGCTTTAGATTGATATATACGATGAAACAGCCTGAAAAAACAGTCAGGGCGAGACAAAAAAATACACAGAGAAAGAGAGCATGTAATAGCTCGAACCACGCCGAGCAGAACAAATAATCGAGTTAGTGAGGCGTTGTGAATGTCTGCGAAGGATGTATACTGTGGAAATGAGAGCGGACTTACCAGACAGAGACAAGACAAGCGAGAAAGATCAAGAACTAGAGAGGGCAAGTGCAAATAAATGCCAGCCCCAGTTAGCACGGAGCAGAGAGCGAGCTAAATGAAATGGCCACAGGCGTCAAGTGGAGTGAGCGCTACTGCAAGTCCACACCACCCACCTCTGCGTCCTTCTTTTATGTGGTCATTTACACAGTGATGTCACCGGGCAGGGGCTGTAATGGCCTGCTGTAAGAGTTTTACTTTGCAGACAGGGATTAAGGAGCTGAATCAAATTAGTGCACCTCAAACCAAAGATTATGGATCATTTTTTAGGTATTTTTGAGGATTATCTTTGGGGCTCAAGTAATAAATGTACGCGAAGTAATTTTTCTGTCATTGTGATGTTTTCAATGTTGTATGATAGGCTTACAAGTGAATGTCAGTGTTGGTTCGGCAAAACCTTTTTATTATGGTAGTTTTTGAAGACATATGATTTGATAAATAATGAGAACTTCTGTCAAAACTGTTGGTGATTAAACCATTTGACAGTTTTACAACATTGTTTAGGAAGCAGTGGCATTTATGTCTCTGTTCTTCATAAGGTGTTGTGTTGCTCATACGACTGTGCAACTGTTGGCTGACAAAGCCAACCAACACTGTTCATCCCATTGAACTACAAAAAGTCTTTTTGATAAGTAGGTACCACATTGGTCCAGTTTTACATTTTGTTTTATAAATGCCAGAAGGTTGTTGTTTTAGGAAGAGCATATTTACCATAAAAGTAAAAATAAAATTGTCATTTTAAGTTGCTTTGTCTATGTTTTGTTTGGTTGTGACATATTTGGCATTTTTTCCATATTTGCTGTGAATGCATGTCGTCTGAGTCACACTGACATGTGGCTTCCATTACTCTTTAGTCTTTGTAGTGTTATTAAGATGAGCACATGCACACACACATGCACGCCCCTGGACAAATACACAAACACTGATAAAGTTTAAATGCACGTAGCCCCTCAGGAATCCACCCACATGTGCTGGTGTTTTCTCATAAAAGGTGGCCAGCCATTGCAGGGGGATAATCCTAGGTACAGGGGAACGACACACACTGTGGGCAGCACTTGTCAAAACAGGTCTTTATGAAAAGTGCTCCATGTAGGGTCCATATAACACTTTTAACAACATTTAAAATATGTGTTAGGTTTACATGGTTGTTGAGGGGTAAGTTCTCCTGGTGCTTGGCTATAGGAGGTTTTGGGTCTGAATACTTCACTGACTGAGACACAATCGATCATGGTACTTTGGTTCTTACTCCCTGAAAAAAAATTTGTGAAATTAGTCTTCTGCTCAATGAAAGTGAATGGTTTTATGTCAGTTTATGTCAGGCACCTAAGCTAATGGACATTGTTAAAGTTATATCCTACCCAAGGATCATAGTGTAAGAGTTTCATCCACCATGATGACTGCTTCATGTCTGCTATCAACTAATATTCAATAACAGTCCCAAAAGACTAGCCAGGTCGTGTAATGCACATTTTAATTTCCAGCGCAGTCTTCTTTGAGTTAAATCCTACATTTAATCATGTGCTTAACTGTTGGTATCTTTGTTAGTATTGCTAGCTACATAGGCTGATCCTAACTGGTGCTGTCCTGCAGACATAGTCATAGTTTTAGTCATAGATGCCGATGAGTGGGACAGAGGATAAAGGGGTGACACTGACGTCACAACCTCACAGGCACAAAGCATCGTGGGAAGGGGAGAGGCAGCTGGAATTCAACATTGTTGGTTTGAAAAGACCACAGAAAGATCCCAAAGATTAGTGTTTGTATATCATCTCATATGCTCTTTGGCGTGTCTAGTCTGTCAGTGTGTGTGTTCTTGCTTGTATAATATTTTATGTGAGATGACATGCAGTAATATCATGCATGGCAAACATAGCCGCTCTCTGAGGTCTCTGATTCTAATTAGCACCGTCTCGTTAACACACAGATACGCAGTGCTTCCTGGAACTCGTCGGACCTACCACACACATACACTGTATAATATGGATTAAGTTTGAAGTGACTGGAATAAGACTTTGAACACACACTCAGAGGCCCCGGTGCCCGTACTCTTTGAAATCATTGCCAAGTCTAGAGTGGCAGACAAGTACGTGTGTAAGTTTGTGTGTCACACCATCATCTAAAACATATCAGTATGGATAATTACAGGCTGTGATAGGCCAAAAACATCTGCTGGACCCAACAGGATTTTTAAACGTAATCATAAACATATTTTTAATTTCATTTGCTGCTTCTGTTATAGTTGAAGAATATCTAGTTTTTATTTATATTTTGCATTGTCATATTTAAATTGCAAGTCACACCGTATTCCCCCATAGGACATCTGTTGACAAAGATAAACAGTGCTTTGGCTGACCATTGGCGCACAATACTATGCTTAAGGCATTCTTTTCAGTTGCCTGTCAGATATGCAACGTGAAACAGTGTCTTCAGTTCAATATGCTTAAAATAGCGATCATACGTGTGAGGTATAATTATATAGTACTGGACCATGCTGATTACATACAGAAATCTGTGCCAATCCTTTGCTTTAGGGGTCAAAAACTAATCAACTATGAAGGTTGCCAGTGACTTTAGGGTGAGGGACGGAATACTATGGAAGGAAAAAAAAACTTTTACGTCTGAATAAAGGGCACTGAGGAAAACTCAATAGAACCAGAAATATTGAAATCTATATGTCTCCAACTTCTAAACCGGCAAAGATCTGTAGTATTTGGTAACAGCTAATTATTGGCAATTTGAGTACATACTTTCTAGACACTGATGTGAACCATTAGGAGGCCTTCCTTTCGATGTGATGAATTGCTGATTTGTTTGTTACTATTATTCACACCCAATTGTTTTTGAACCGGAGAAATAAAAGGCTACAAGATAAATGCCAGATTAAAAACTGACAAAATGAGAGTGAGAGAAAGTAAGTCAACAGTCAACAGCGGCATACATCACGACTCTTTATGTCCTGCTCTGTTTTCTCTCTGCTTTTCGTCTTCACAAATATTGTTGCCAGGGGCTGACATCCCAAAGAAGCACGGGTCAACGGCTAAACTGTGTCGTCCTGACATCCCACCAGATATGTCGAGTCACACTCACAAAAACATGTGCTTTGAAGCGTATAGATCACCTTAAAGAAGACTTTTGTCATGAGTTATGTCCCACCCAAAATGAATGCATTCTCTCAGCAAGACATTTTTATCACAGCTTTGTTTGAATTAGGTCACCCTATTCCCATGTGTGGTACAAATAGAGGTGTAAAATAAAATCGGTGTCACTTAGCAAAATATTTCCACCACTTTTCCTCTCTAATGAGCTCTTAGCTGTAAACAAGGCAATGCCCACCGCTAAGTAGTGCTCACTTGTACTGAGCAACTATTAACAACAATTATATACGCAGTGAGTGGCTTTTAAATACGGAAACTCAAGGGTTTTCCACCATTTCTAAAACCAGTCTTAGATGGGAACTTCCATTGCTTTGAATCAAAGAAGTTCCCATGAAACTTGAAGGAATAACAAAGGAACTCGCAACCATTCAGCGCAGACAATATCAGTCAAAGATACAAAAAGAGATTTTGAATTAAAGTCTTTAAAATTGCCATATAGAAAGCGTACATTGCTGTTGAGATGGTGAATAGTTTTGAGCTGCCCTTGCCTAGAGCCGCACTGTAAATTATGCTTTCTGTTTGAAGAGCGGAGATAAGTGCAGTTACAAATGCCTTAAAAGTATCCCTTGATTTATACAAAGAGATACTTAGCACTAAACGGTTCACTTTGAGGTTTGAAATACTTAATGGGCAATAAAAGGGACATTTCTCCTCTCTCCTGATATCCCCTCTTTTGGGTTCTCTTTGGACTAATCTCAGACTTCCACTACACATTGCGCGCACACATACAAACAGTCTATTAATCACCGGTCTAATTCTGGACCCAGACGCAATAATGGTAGTTTGAGCATTTTGCCTTTGGTTCCCCTGGTAAATAGACCATCTACCTTCTTCCGGAAAAAAGAGCTTGTGCGAGATGAAAGAGTCCTTGAGGAGTTTGCATTAATGAAATCTGCTGAGTGAAAACTGCACTGAGGAAGGGCCTTATATTTGGATACACACGCACACACGCACACACACACATAGACACACACAGAAAAGCGGAAGCAAGAGTTTTGTACGGGACAGAGGGGGATGTATGGACAACATGCACGCAGGTTTACATTCCTCTCTTTAACCTGCCATTCACACACACACACCTGAACGCAGCGGTGAGGGGGTTTCCTGCCCTTCTCAATGGGTCAGTGAGCAGCGTTTGCAAAGGCAGACTTCATTCACCTCTATGTGTGTCTTTGTTTTGCTGTAAGCTTGTGTTGGTATTTCTCTATGTTGTGAAGATATTTTGGTGATAGAAAAAGTCCCAAAAACTCTGAATGGCTAAATAGAAAAAATAGCCTCTATATTCAAGAAAAATTTCGTATTTGCTGTGTGTTAAAAAGTTGCGTAGAGCTTGGACCTGAACTGGACATTGGAAAGAAGAATTGATTGCATAGTGATTTTGTATTTTTGCATTGACTCATCCTTCAAATGCCACTGGAGCAACCTTGAACCCCACACCCTCTACCCCACCTAACTGGAAATTTAATCTCCTTTGTTTTGAGGTTGATCAAGGAAGCCAGAGGACCTGTGAAAACCCACTAGACACACCCAAAACATATAAACCCGACCGTGTCCAGTTAGGAGCACTTGATGTTTGGAACTTTCAGATTTTTAATTGTATTGTTAGGTATCCTGGAAACAGGCAATAAGGAGTGCATGTGTTTGTGGGTACCTCAAAGTTACTATTTAGTGAAGCCACTCATTATGACAACTCTAATTACGTCTTTTAATTACAGGGTATATGCAGGGTTCAACAAGTTAAATTTAAGACTTTTTAAGACCTTTT
>JAVQKG010246702.1:0-14047 GCA_036025885.1 Hypseleotris bucephala
AACTAGTTAGCACCAGAGCTAATGTGTACAGCAGAGCACTTCCTTATTCCAGAATACTTCCTGATTTAGGCAGCAGGCTAAACCAATTACAGACGAAGCTACCTCAATCAACCAATTATAGACCAAAACCAGTTGTATACTATTGGCTGATTGATTTTGGGCCCTACAGAGTCCCAGATTTATGAATATTACATATCTTTTTTTTAGTTTGTCTAATTAATAGTTTTCCAACAGACAGTAAAGTCAATTTGGGATGATATTTTGAAAAGTTTATTGTGTAAAGATCCTCCTTAATACCTTTAAAATTGACTCCGACCCTGTTGCTAAAACTACAGTGCTACATCTTTGAACATGACGCCTGGAGCTGTACACTGTAAAATAAAGTAAAGCCTCATGTCTGGTGTTTCTGCAAATGTCATGTTTTACAGTCTGTATATTCCAGTTAACAATTATTTGATTACTAAATTAGTTGACGATTATTTCAATAATTGATTAATCTTGATTAATCTGATTAGTTTTTTCAGCCCTAGAAAAGTGTTATTTGCGGCTGGCCAGCTTTGGTTAATGGGAAACCCTCTGTCTTTTCCCCATGGGCATTAGTACTGTCTGCTCTCTGATTGCATTATGACATTATATTCAGTGTGTTGGGTTGGATGTAGCCGGTACTTGTAGTATCGTATCCCACCACCAGGGCGGCGTGGTTGGAGGCATGGCTGGAGCAGTGGTGCTGGATGACTCCTCCCTGATAGTCCTGCCAGCTGAGGGCATCCACCTCCACCACCAACGGCCCCAAGTCGACCAGATGAGCCATCATGGCCGACTCCTGACCGCTGTGGATCAGAGCAACAGACAGCATGAAAAAAACAAAAAAACAAGACTATTTTGTATTACAATAATGATTAAAGCTACACTATCTGATATTGTGCAGGAATAGAAACTAACAAAAAATAAAAAATAAAGTTTGAATGATTCACTTCCCCTTCCTCTCTCTTCGTAACCCTCTATCATGGTCTCACACAAATCAAATAACTAAAATAAATAGCAGCAGTCTGTATTTGTTGGTTTTTACTTTCAATTGAAAAATAAAAATGCTGTGAATAATTTGTGAACACTTTATTCCTGATAGATAGAGAGTTTTTTCATAAATAAACAATGTTTCAACCAATCAGAGTGGTCCTGTCCTATGAAAGCGTGTGATTGGTTAAACCATCCGTTGCTCTAAAACAAAAACCCTTATAATACAGCCCACAGGTGACCTCAAAGTCTCATTTAAACCCTTATAATACAGCCCACAGGTGACCTCAAAGATTACTTCTAATACGCTGTAGTAATAACTCAATAATTATCTTTGTTAAAATACAAGGACAGAGAAATGACGTAGCGCAGCTTTAAGTACCGTTTTCCTCTTCCATGTCAGAGCCTGTGTGTTGGAGCTCTCTGGGACGTCCCATTTAAGAACATCCCAGTTTTAGACACACCTGAGCGGGCACAGGGCGGGTGTCTGGGGGGGTCCTCTGGAACATCTCTGTCTCTGTGCAAACAACTGTGAGCCATTAGGACAAAGCAGACACGTGTACTGGGAGAGAGGAGGGGAAGGAAGGCATTTTGTATAGCACAATTCATACACCAGGGCATTCAATGTGCTTTACAGAAATAAGTATACGTACAATTAAAAACACAACAATCAGTTCCTTCAAGATTAATTGAATTTAAAAATGAAAAAAGTCTGAAGATAAGAAACCCATTCAGTTGTCATATGCACAGCTAAACAGAACAGTTTTCAGCCTGGACTTAAACATTGCTGCAGAAATTTAATTAAATGATATTTATTTGACACGGATCACAGAGCGCAGACGCAGAGCGGAGACGCAGAAGTGTGGAGGGTTCACAGCAGGGTTCACAGCAAGTTCACGTATCTCCACCCTCCAGTAACACAAGTATAAACCCGCCTTCAGAGCAGCCTGACTGGGGCATATCTCCCTTCGTTCCCCCCTGCCTCTGCGTAGCTCATGCTTTGTGAAACACGGTTCCAGTTCAGGTGACTTACAGTAAACGTGGAAGAGACAGACTTTAGACCGAGGTAAGTTTAGTTCTGGTTTATACTATTATTCTATTGTTATATTGATGATTGTTGCATGGCTAAATCTGGTGCATTTACAGAAATGTTTATTAATGTACATTGTCCCTGTTAAATAAACAAATAAATAAATACTTTAAGCTTAGATTTAGACCAGTGTTTCTCAAACTGTGGTTAGCAAGAAGATGTCAGAGAGGAATCACATTTAATTTTCTGTTATAAGCAGTTCTATAAGCACAAACTTAACTTCTAAAGTAAAAACAAATCAAATGCAGCTAAAACAGAGTGTAGCCTTTTGTTTGACAATCCACAAACCTATAACTTTCCCGTTAGTCTCTATATTCAGTGAGGGTTAGGTGGTCCACAAATCCTTTATGCCAAAGTGGTCCACGGTTTGAAAAGTTTGAGAAACACGGATTTAGACCCTGTTTGGACCCTGTTTAAACCAGGTTTAGTTCTGGTTTAGGACTAGTTCAGTGTTGTTTTCTTTCTGACAACAGAGACAATAGAGCCTATATTAACAGAAACAGAAAAGATGAAACATAATCTAGTCTAGTCTTAGTTCTGGTTTAAATCTGTGTTAGTTCTTATTTCACCCTGGTTCAGTCCTGGTTTAGTCCTGGTTTAGTCCTAGTTCAGTCCTGGTTTAGTCCTGGTTTAGTCCTTGTCTAAGCCTTGTTTCGCAATTCAACAGTTACGGCTCACACAACAAATACACACACAACACATACACACACCTACAACCACACAGCAAATACACACAACATACACACTCATAAAGAAACAAACATAGCCGACGGCA
This sequence comes from Hypseleotris bucephala, assembly GCA_036025885.1. Taxonomy (NCBI): domain Eukaryota; kingdom Metazoa; phylum Chordata; class Actinopteri; order Gobiiformes; family Eleotridae; genus Hypseleotris; species Hypseleotris bucephala. Next base: position 2,880 of record JAVQKG010246702.1, read on the forward strand.
CAAAACATTAAGACAAAACATGACAAAACACGATGAGATCATAAAAAATATTTGATGACTTGCAGTTGTCAGTAGTCCATGGCATTGCGAAAGTGTAAGATGAGCCAAGTTTGTGAAGCAGCTGAATACTGCGTGGGACGGAAGAGTGAAGCCTTTTTTGGTCTTTATCTGGGGCGTCGTGTACCTTCGTCCTGATGAAGAGGCTTGTACTGGGGCTGCAGAATTAGCCTGCCCAGCCAGACTAACTTTTGCCTTCTCTTATATACGGCAAAGTTAGTCTGGAACCGCTCCCATAGCAGGCTTTTCCAAGTACCGGACCAATCACAGCTGTCAGCAGGCCTTATGTGATGACTGAAATCCCTTAGTCCAGGGGTGTCCAAACTGCGGCCCGGGGGCCAAATGTGGCTCTCATAGCAATTTTTTGTGGCCCACCAGGCTTACTTCTCCATTGGCCCAAATGGTAATTTTACTGCATGTGACTCTACATAATCCAACTAAAGAAAGCATTCGCTGTAACAAGATAACGGTCTACTTTTCTGTTGTTATACAGTATATTGAGAGGGACACTGAGTAAAAACAAAAATGTCCATATGTCCATTATAAATCAGATACAATCGAAGTGGACTTTTGGTGAAGCAAAAGTAATCACTTCAGCAAGTGGCCCTCCTGTCTATTAAGTTTTGACAATGTGGCCCTCAGTGAAAAAAGTTTGGACATCCCTGCTAATCAAAACAAACAAGATGGCCGCCGCATCGGAGCGATTGTTTACTACTTCTGTTTTATACAACACACACAATAGCCATGGAGATCCTCTATCAACAGCTCTGTCTAAAACTATACAGCGTTATTCATCACCCTGAGAGAAGAGAAGAGATACGCGTTACTATTTACTATTTACTCTTTCACAAACAGCAGGGACGTGTACTGCACGTTTTTACTCCGACGCCTGCCATATTGGAGCTTAAAGAAGCAATGTTTTTACTCCAGATAGTTTCCAAAGCATCTGGTTCGGTTCGGGTCGGATTAGAAAATCTTAAGCCCATTAACGGTTCGGTTTGGATTTTTAAATGCATCACGATCACACACATAACACATACACACACACACAAAACTCACACACACAAGTAGAACACACACAGACTGCGATTAGCATTAGCACTAAATTCGTCATAAAAATCAAGAATGACTTTTGTAGCATTTCTTTTGCAGATATTTGTTTAGTTTTTGTTCTCAGCCACTGTTCAACTCGTTAGCACCAGAGCTAATGTGCTAATGCTCTAATAAATTGAGCACTTCCTTATTCTGGAAGACTTCCTGATTTTCGAAGCTGGTTAAACCAATCACAGACAAAGCCACCTCTCTTTCTTTTTAGGCCCACATAGTCCTTATGGATATTATACTGTATATTGAAACTGCCTGATTAATAGTACTCTAATGGACAGAAAAAGACTATTTGAAGCGATGTTTCAAAAAATGCATGTTTAAGGATCTCCCATTATACCTCTAAGTCCTGGTTTAGACCTGGTTATGTCCTGGTTTAGACCTGGGTAAGTGCTGGTTTAGGCCTCTCTCAGTCTCTCTCTAAACACAGCCTTCTGACATCAGAAAATAAAATAAATATAAAAATATTTTATATTTTAATATTACTGATTTTTCATTCAAGCTTCTACTGTTTCAAGGAAATGGAAAACCCAGGGTCTTGGTTTAGACGTGGATCTGGTCCTGGATCTAGAGCAGGTCTCAAAGCAGTGTCTGTGAGCAGTGATCGATCTAAACACTGGTCCATGGAGTTTAAAGGAGATTCAGCTGATCTGAGGTCAGTCAAATATACTACACTAACTCATTAATATTCTCAGTGTTTGTCAAATCCAGACATTTTAAACACAATGTGAATTAAATGAAAAGCATTAGATACTGCTACTACTACTAATAATAATAACAATAATAATAATAATGTGTTTCTGTTGTTTTCAGTGGTAGTAAACCTGCTGGTCTCAGAGCTGAGTCTGTGAAGAGTGATCATTCTAGAGGCTGGCTCGTTGATTTTAAAGGACGCTCGGCTGATCTGAGGTCAGTATAAATGTGACAATTCAAGCTGAAGCCCTATCACTTAAGTTCATTTACTGTATACTAATAAGTGTTAATCAATGACTTGACCCTAAAAGCTCCTCCACTGAACTGCCACCTTACCGCGGTGGAGGGATTTGTGTGCCCGCATGATGATGATGATAAGAGTTATGTTGCCGGGGGCACTATGGGCCCATGTCAGGGTCTCCCATGGCAAACAGGTCCTAGGTGACAGGATAGACTAAGTGCACTTCCCCAAACCCCTTATGGCCGGTTTTAAACAAGGACTGTTACGTCGCCTGCATTGGTGTCACTGGGGCCCCTCCCTGGAGCCAGGCCTGGGGTTGGAGCAGAGGTCACCGTAGGGGCCGGTGTGGATCGGGTGGCAGAGGCCTCGACCCGATCCCCGAACACAGCAGTAGCTGATGGAACGTGGAATGTCACTTCGGTTAAGAGGAAGGAGAATGAGCTTGTTGTCATATCATCTGATCTGCGTCTGTCTCAGACACTCGCGTGAAGAGAGGGGCTGAATGTCCATGTGTGTACAACTGTGTATCATCTGCATAACAATAAAAATGAATACCATGTTTTCTCATTATGTTCCCTAGGGGCAGCATATAGATTGTACACACAGTTTATGGAGGGAACTGAACTAAATAGACAAGGGTTAATGCTTTCTGAGGAGGAGCAAGTCTAAGCACAACTGGTGTTTTATATACCATCCTTTGAAAAAGAGACAGTTAATGTATGTTAAGTCATTTTGTAATATTCCACATTATGTAATAAACTGACCTAATGCAGTATGTAATAAAATGTAATCAATTTTGTAATAGGTTGTTACATTTTGAGAATGTTCTTACAAAATTAGGGTAGTGAACTTTTGCATTCTGTAACAACCCACTACCAAATGTAAAATGTATTTTACATTTTACTTTAGGTCATTTTTATTACAAAATGTGGTGAAAACAAACAATATACGTAGGTGAGGGAAATATTATTGGTACCATGGATCCAGAACATCGAGACAAGCATTTTGTATTATTTAAGCGTTGGTTCTCAAACAGTGAAGCAGCTGGTGGTATTTATTTACTAATTTGATATTTACATATGATTCTATTTCTAACCATTTTTTCTGTTGTCCCTTTTTTGTCTCTGGTGGAAAATCATCTTCCTACACCAGAATGGAAACCAGCTGGACCAAGATGAGCTGGATTTGGAGCCCCTGGACAACGCGGTCCATTTGTCATGTGACCAGATGGCGAGGAGCGGCACTAAACCAGGAAGTGCAGAAGGAGTTAGTGGACACTCCCCTGTGTTCCTCCAAACTGTGCTGAGTAACAGTCAGGAGCTGGACAGTGGCGTGGGGCGAACGGACGAAAGCACTCGATACGAAGAGTCTTCTGAACATGACCTGCTGGGAGATGACCACACCAGTGCCTCCAATACCAACGCCACCAACACACCAGGAAGTATGAGGAAGTTCTTCTCCAACAGGTCCGACACGCCCCCTCTGCTGCAGTCCCAGGACCTGCAGTTCAGCACAGACTCTCTGATCGGCCTGGACTGTGTGGACCGGGGATATGGAGGCGATCCCATGATGAGGACAATGATGATGCCCGGGCTGACAGAGGAGGAGTGTGAGAGGTATAAGGAGCTTCTGGAAATCAAGTGTTACTATGAGAAAAACTGTAATAACATGCAGCTCATGGAGGGCCAGACTCTAGAGGAGGGGGGTGTCCCACTAGACGTCAACAGAAATGAGAGCCTCTCACAACATGAACTGGCTCTTCTCGAAGAGGAGCTACGCCACCTAGAGTTCAAGTGTCGCAACATCCTGAGGGCCCAGAAGATGCAGCAGCTGAGGGAGCGCTGCATGAAGGCCTGGCCCCTGGAGGACAAGTCTTCAGGTTTAGGAGCTGGTTTAGGAGCCGGACGCTTGGACAGTAGTGCTACTCTGGCTATTGATGAGTCCTCTCATCACGCACTCTCTGATATCAATGAGATCCCAGAGAGGGACCGCTCTGACAAGGACAGTACAAGTGCCTACAACACTGGAGGAGAGAGCTGCAGGAGCACCCCTCTAGTCAGTGAGCAGTACCCCTCACACTCCTCTCTGAGCCTGCAGGGGGGAGGAGAGGCCCCCATATCCCCCGGGACACAGTTCCCCGTACCCACCTGGCAAAGAGGAACCAGAGCTGACCAAGAGAACCACCGGCCATACTCGCCCCAGTTTCACAGAAGAGGAGCCGAAGGAAAGACCTCCAGCCCGGGATTCAAGGTCCGCTCTCTGTCCCGAGATGGAGGAGCCCGGAGGGGGTCTGATGGAGGTATGAGACGCTCTGTAAAAACCAACGGGTCATTTGAACGAGCAGGCGGGCGCAGTGCAGAGAACAGCCCGTACCTGTCCCGTCGTCAGACCGACCCAATACCTCCTCCCCGTTTCCTGAGCTGTATGCAGCTGCGCTCTCCGTCCTCCTCACAGCAGCTAGACCTTCCTCATGAGAAAGGCCTGGGCAGTGGGGACGCCAGCCCGATGAGCCTGGGCAGTACATGTAAGGACGTCCCACATACAGCAGGCACTCTGCCATTACCCTTGTCCCCTCGCATGGAGTGGAAAGTGAAGATCCGCAGTGACGGGACCCGGTATGTGGCCAAGCGTCCAGTCAGAGACCGCCTCCTAAAGGCTCGGGCCATGAAGATCAGTGAGGAGCGCTGTGGCATGACCACTGATGACGATGCTGTGAGTGAGATGAAGATGGGTCGATACTGGAGCAAAGAGGAGCGTAAACAGCAGCTGCTCAAAGCTCGCGAGCAGAGACGAAGAAGAGAGTTCATGATGCAGAGTCGACTGGACTGTCTGAGGGAGAGAGAACAGAGCACAGGCAGTCAGCAGGGGGCGCAACAACAACAGGTGCCCCCCTCCATCCTGGAGCTGTGCCACCGGAGGAGCATGAAGAAACGCAGTCGCAAAATCCTGGACAACTGGATCACCATCCAGGAGCTGCTGGCCCACGGGACCCGGTCTGCAGACGGAACCAAAGTCTACAACCCTCTACTGTCTGTCACCACTGTCTGAGTTATCAACAAACACCAGCAAATCAAGAAACATCAGCCACACAAACCACTCTGTGACCATCACTGATGCAGCTTTGAAATCCTGCTTCTAACTCCTCTGGAGCCATAGGCCTATGTCTTTGCAAACATTAACTGCAGACTTGTGGGGGGTCTACTGCTGTCTGCAGTACATGTGAATATGTTTTTCAATCAAACATGTTTAGTGAGACAGACATTTGCTTAAAAAGTAGCATTTCTCCCAGGATGATGGGCACTTTTTTTGGGGTAAAAATTGTAATCGAGGCTGCTTAAAGTTGATGTTTTAGATACAAAACTGTAATGCCTACATTGTTGGTCTGAAGAATTAATTTGGTCATAACGCGCTTGATGGCATACTCTATTTCATAATTTGGTGTTTACCACCATTCACTGTAGATTTGAACACCACACATGCAGTGTATATTATTTAGACTTCTATTTTGGCTGGTTGAAAGAACCTAAACACAAAGCATGGAAACCTTTCATTTTGATTATTGGTAGACAAAGATATTTCAATTGTTTAATAATATAAATATTAGCTATGAGAGAGGAGAAACTGTGGGATTATATGTTATTTACTAGAGCATCTATGGTTAAAAAGGAGAGCAAACGCTAAAAAAAGATATTTAGGAGGCAGCGCCATCTGCTGGGAGAAGACTGAGCACAACACTTTGGGCCAATTATACAACTGTGAAACAAATGCTGTGCCATAAGCGCAATCAGAAATGCTGAACTATGTGCCAATTGATACAAAGTTAGTTATATCAAGTTATACCAGCGCTGCTTATGTGTCTTTTTTTGTTTTACTGTAATTATTATTTTATCAAATCAACACAGAGCACAAAAGTCCAAAAGTAGTTTCTTAAATAGCTAAAGATGGGCCCCATTAAAAAAGATATGCAAGCACAAAACCATGGCTCTCAAAAAGGCACAGGTGTGAATTTCAGCAGAATTTTATGTTGTGATTTTTGTCATCATTCATCAACCTGCAATAGAAATCAACTGAATGCTTTTAAATATAGGCTAAATGTGTCAAGCTTTGCTAAACTTAAGGCTAAACAACACTGAACAGTGTCAAATATTGTAAGCAGTTAAGCAAGTTTTTGAGTTTTCTGCATGTTTGAAGTAAGCCAAATGCTTTTCATATGGTAATTTGTGGATGTGACTTTTTATGAACCTGCTTCGACTTGTAGCATAGAGCAATGTAATGTATTTGATTGTTGAGTATTGTGGTGTCAAGTGTCTGCCATTTACCATGAACCACTTTTCTAAATAAAATATTATCTAAATGAAACCAATCCTGTCCTCAGAAATGTGGCTGTTTTTATTATTCAAAACAATGAGTCTGCAGAATATTTCTAAACAATTCTAAACCTTTATTTTCTAACAAGTGTGAAAAAAAACTAAAACAAAACATTCAAATGAAAAACTTTATACACAAATTCACGACAGCTGTGTGTCCTGCAATATCCATATTAATATAATTATTTGAACTCAGAAAAAACAAATACAGTAAAGTTACTATGATAGTTTAGAGAACAAAAGAATAAAGGTCGATAAAGCAATAAAATAGGTTTGAAGCTTAAAAAAATAAAATATAATGGGGTAGCAAAGGTAGGGACGTGAAAGCCAAGAGGTACAGATACGTTTTGAAGTAGCACCAAAAACATAAATGCCTATTTTCAACACATCCCAAATATTTTAATCCCAGTTGAAACAAAATGTCTTTTTAAAACGGCATCAAATTAAAATTCAGTACAACTTAAGAGTGACCATGTTTTTTCTAAGATCAGCTAAAAACACCAGCTGAACCTTAGCTCGAGGAGTCCTGCCCACACATGTAGCTTATTCAACTCCGGCGTGGGCTTTCTGTTTATTTGAAAATATACTGCAACAGTCGGTGTGGAACCAGGCTAGAAGTTAATACATTGGGATAACAGCATACTGACCCGAAACAACTCAAGACACTATTACAGAAGGTCCCGCATCGGTCCAATATCCACTAATATGTTCATTGAGGATGGTCAGGGGCGAGTGAAGGGGGTAATACAGTTTAGGAGGTGACTGGGTGGGGCATGGTCATGGAGTGGAAAGAGGAGGCATTGCTCCATTAGTGTTGAATGGCTGAGGGGTGGTTATGAGCAGGGAGGCAGGGTACAAGGGATGCCCCGAATCTTTCTTCAACTTGACACTGTTTTCTGGCATCGAATGTGTAGCCCCAATGGAAAGAGAACTCCTTAGCATCACAAAATCTGAAAGTAGAAAGAAACAATAGTATTCTCACTAGGGATGGGACAATACAAACACTGACAATTAATTTACCGTGGCTATTTTTTAACATTGTAAATCATCGTTCATTGTAATAATTGTCATTTACTTGAATCTCAATGCCTTTAGACCTTACTGTGAACAGATCATTTATTGTTTTAAGTAAGTAGCTTATAAAATTATATTAGTGTCAAGTCAACCTAAATGTAGAGTTGAAATTCTACACTAGAATTTTAGGGCCTTTTTAAACTTCTACGCATTGTTTTTTAATTATAGTGATATTATCGTTAATTACAATTATTATGGCCACAATAATCGTGAGACAAAAATTAAATATCGTCCAATGCCTAATTCTTACTTCGACAAATAGAGTGTATGTAAAAATGAAGGTATTTAAAATGCTGATTACCTCAGGGTGTGTGAAGAGGGAGGGGCTGTGACTGAGGGGACAGGTTTTCTTGGACTCCGAGGCCTCTGTTGAAGCACCATCCCGGTTCGAGCCTCGACTCTTACGCTTCCTCTTGTCCTTGGCCCGACTGCGGCTGTTCCGTCTCTGTTCTTCAAGTTCAATCTAAACCAAACGTCACCAATGTCAAAGAAGAATCCAGATAAAATATTCTTTAAAATAGTGTGTCTAACCTGGATTAAAGTGTGCAGTGTTTCTCGGGGAGGCTCGGAGGCGGCCTGTAAAACCCTGTGAAGGATGTGGGTCTGGTCCAAAGTCACCTCCAGCAGGTCTCCCTCCAGCAGCAGCTCTTCCAGCTGTGTCCTGGTGACGGAGGACAGCTCCAGCACTGGGCCTGTGAGGGAGGGCAGCAGAGGCAGCAGAGACCCCACTCCTACAAGTGTAGGGGAAGAAATCACTTGGTTAGAAGATGGAAAAAAATAATATTTTTTGTTAAAAAGGTACAAAAACACTTTACCTGTAACACCTGACTTCTGGCTGTGGCCATTTTCACATGCAGCCTGAGATTAACAACAAAAAAATCACAAATGTTCAGACTCTTTATCTTTGATAGATCGATGTACTACAGTCATATTTGAGGAAGTGTGTTTTACCTGAAGTCCATTCATTTCCTTTTTCTTTGGTGATTCATCGGTCAGATCAATGACTCCATCTTCTCCTTCACCTCCGTCAGAGTCGGACAATACAATAACTGAACTCCCTTCTGGCTCCTTTTTCACCTCTTGCTCTGTCTGTGTGTCACTCTGAAGAGTGTCTTTGAGTTCGTCCAGTTTTTGGAGAGCCTCCTTTATTTCGGGAGTCTCCACAGCCTCCTTGGCACGGCCTTGCCAGTTGATGGCCCTCTCTGTGAGACACTGCAGTGCTTCTCCTTCAGGGAGCCGCACGGGCAGCTTCTGTAGAGCAACCAGTAACGCCAGGATAGTCTCGAGACGCGGCCGCCGAGACCGCTGACACTCCGGGCATAGGAAGCGTGCGTCCCAGTCCCACCAGCAGAGGGCGTTAAACTGTGGTTCTGAGGAGGGCAGAAGGGAGGGGAAGGGCACACAGCCCCCGTGGAACCAGTCCTTACACAGATGACAGCGCAGCTGAGGCGCCCGGGGACGCCCGCCACAAATACACACAGTCTGAGGATGGGCACCGCTGCCATTCTCTTTCATAGAGTTCTCAGAGTGGTTTGATAAGTCTGTTTCGATAGCGCTGTTCCATCCGCCAGTGTCCTTTTCCTTCTTGTAACATAATAAACTACTTTTATACATGTTTAGCTTCTGCAACCTCAGAAGAGCCTCCTTCTCCTGGTGCTCCACTTCTTTGAAAGCCAACACCTAAATGGGAAAATAATCATCAGACGAGACATAAGAAATATAGTGTCAGATAGAAACAAGCTCCTGATCCAGCACATACAATAGCTGCCGGGTCTCGGAGGTCCTGAGCAGAGAGGCCCAAAGTGTTGGTGTCTGGGTCTTCTAAAGGGTCCTCCACAGGCTCCATCAGGTCTCTCCTCTCTCGTCTTTTAGCACATGGACACAATACCTGCAGTCAACATTGTTGAGGTTAAAAATCAGTAATGACTGTACTTGTATTTCATTAATCCTAAATTACTTACTTCGAGAAGACTATGCTGACTACTTTTCTTTAGGAAGGTCTTGCTTGCTTTGTCCCTCCAGGAGTGTGCACTGGTCACTTGTAGTTCCAGTTGCCTGAGTTCATTCATATACACTGGCAGGTCCCTCCCTATAGCCACCAGACCCTCCAAATCATCTAGACACGGATAATGCTCCCCGTTCTGGAAATAAAGTATGAAAGATGTAGTTAAACAAAATATTTAACAAGTGTAAAAACACTAACTAGAAAACTTAAGTGTTTACATTTACCTGAATTTCCTCCAAATCAGTGACCCATGCCCGTGCCCGGACTAGACAGTCTTGCAGGGCCATGATGTTCGGCAGCTTAACTGGAATAAGCTGGGCCTCGTTGACTATGGCCTCCAGGGTTGAGAGAGGGTGTTTTTGCCTAACCAACACAATTACAGAATGTTCAGGATTCATGTAAAGTGGTAGAACGAGTTGTCGAGCCTGAGGGAGGTAAACAACATGAATGACATACCTTTGTTCCAGACAGATCTGAGCCTTCTCCTCCCAGCGCTCCGCAATCGTCAGCAGCTCCTGAAGTTCGGCCATGGCGGTCTCCACGGATACGCTCTGGGGGACGTTACAGCCCACCTCCATCAGGGTCCTGAGTACAGCCAGAGTGACCTCCTGTCGCTCCCCACTCTCTGTGCCCAGTGTACACCTGACCTCCGCCAGCCAGTGCCCCTGCTCCTTCAGCCCCCGCAGCTGGTCACTCTCAGGCACCGTCACAGGAAGAGTCTGCCCCTGATCCAACAGCTCCTGCAGCTGGTCGGCTGGTGGGGACTCCCTCCTCCAGTCTTTAGCATTTATGAACGTCTGAGCCATCTTCTGGAAGTCCTCTATGGTTTGTAAAACAGCCTAAATACAAGCAAAGGGATATTTAGTTCAATAAACATGAATAAGTCATTAACTATATAATAACAATAGTGATACCTTGACTTTTTCCAACTGCTTTACAACACAGGGCAGATTCTGCATTGTCTCAATCAATGACTTCAACTCTGCCAGTGACATTTTGTTTTCACTAAAAAGAAAAAGCACAATAAACATGACTGAAACTCCATAGTATGTTTTTTTCTTTCTAAGTGTTGGTATTTACCTATTTCCCAAGTTGCTGAGTAGTTCGTCACTTGTTTTCTGGCAGTGCTCGATGTTGTTAAGAACACCGCTGAGTTTACGAAGAAGTTCATTGTCAGGAAACTTTTTCTCTGTTGCTTCCATCTTCAGTCTTTCCAGATCACTGGCCTCTGCAATTGTATAAATAACTGATTCACAAAGTTCAAACATTTAACTAAAATCATCAAATGACCAAGCATCATCATTTTATTTCTTACCAATCTTGTTACCCTGGTCCTGTTCAAGCGCCTCTTTGACTCTGCTGGCCCAAGAATCAAAAGACTCTGAGCGAACCTTTAATCTGTGTAACATTGCTAACAGTTCATCTAGAGTGTATCTATATCTGTGGATGAAAAACAGTCACATTATAACAGCGGAAATGAGGATTAAAAAAACTGTTCAAACAATAGAAAGTGTCCAGACCTGAGGTAGAGTTTGTCAGTAGGGCAGTTGCACAGGTCCTGAGTGTGGCACAGACACACCAGTCGTTCGGGACAGTTGACGCAGGCCAGAGCCGAGAGGAAACACGT
>JAVQKG010246777.1:0-16988 GCA_036025885.1 Hypseleotris bucephala
TTGTCATTTTGTTCATCACCTAATTTAAACAAAATTTATTGACCATTTAACTAGAAAAATCGTTTTTGAATCGAAAATCGTTTCTAAATCGAAAATCGTTTTTGAATCGAATCATGACCATAAATCGGAATCGAATCGAATCGTTAGACACAGAGAGATTCACACCCCTAAAAGCCATTCACTATTGCTTAAGATTTTGCATGCTAGGATGTTTTAACATGAATCAGCATTGCTCAGCATTTGAGTAAGCACTGTCTCTAATTAAATTGAGTTGATTTTGTTTGCCAGCCCAGAGAAGAGTTAACACTGTGGGGCTACATACACAGGCCCAGGAGAGAGGTCTTTGGGACCTGGCACTGCCCTGTCCCGCTCTGAGACGGGGCGAGGCACAGTTAAGGTAGTCCGCTGGGACAGACACACTCTGAGGTCTGGGACTCAGGCCCAGAATGTGGTTTACCAGACGCTTCCTTAAGGTCAGCCGAGGGCTGAACGGGGTCTCAGGACTCTGTGAATAACAGGGACACATGGAAGGGCAGGGGGAACATTCAATTTGGCCACAATGTTACCTTTGTAAAATAACTTTCATGTGATCCAGGAATGATCACAAAATGTGCTGGGGATCTTTTATGCCATTAGTCATCATTCATGGCTTTTATTGAACACATTTATTGAATATACATCTATGTGTATTTGAGAAGAGTTTTGGATATACCATGTGAATAGTGGGAGACATGCTGTCAGCTTCATCTTCATCAGACAGGTCAGCCATATTGACTGAGTTGAGGTCACCAATATCATCTATGTCCTCCTCTCCTGTCAGTGATGTCAGGGTGTTGCCTAAAGCATTGAGGCGTTTCCCAATGTTAGGATCCATATGGACATCAATACCACACATTTTCCACAGTACGTTAAGTGTCCAGGTCCCAGCACTGCTGCTCTCTATGAGGACAAAAATATATTGCAATTGGTAGAAAATAAAGTTTTGGCACAGTTGTCTCGTGTTTATTATGCAGCTTTAGGATGGCATCAATATTTTACAGAGCTGAGGATAAATAAAAGAACTTGCCAGCAGAAGGTTGCCCTGTAGTTCTGGAACAGACTTCATATGTGCCATCAGGGACTACACCTATACAAAAACACAAACATACAACAATCAGAAAGAGCTGCACACAAAAAGTCAGCAAATACGCCATTTTTGTCTCCTGGAAAAATAAAGGTTATATAAAAAAAGTGAAGAAGTGAAACATGTAGTGTGCCACTCACATGCGTTCATGACTAAGTCTCCCCTCACTTCAGGTTTCCAGTCGTCCCAGGACGTCTCAAAGCCCTCAGCGAAGCGGATGCAGAAGTTTTTGAAGTGTCCTTTGCTCACCAGTGATTCAGACGAGCAGGCAGTGATCAGGGTGCTTTCAATAGTCAGGACCAGAGCTGAGCCAGTGTCAAAGTCAATGCTGTGGTTGGCCTAATAAGAGAACACATGATTTCTCAGGGTAGAGGGTAAAACTTTTCCTCATGAGGTTTAGTGGTAACATTATTATAGTAGTCTGGAGGTGCATTTTTCCTAAATTGTAAATCATTTCCCCTTAAGATTTTAATTTGCAAACACTGAAGTAAATGCTTTCAAAGAGAAATAAAGAAAATCAGACATAAAAAAGATTGATTCAAAGTATTTTCAAAGGAAGTGTACCATATTTACCACATATATATATGCACATAAATTAAATACAATTTAATAAAACACAAATTACAAATACAATTTCAAAACAGTCGCTTTCACAATTCTGGCACACGTTCTAGTATTATTAAAGACAGAAACTTGGAGAACCTCTTCAGTATTTGGTATCAAGACAGCCCAAACAAGCCCATACACCACATAAAGCTTCATTAGTTATTATGCCAGCCCGATAGAAAAACAGAATTTTTAATATCATCAGCAGCACTTGTAAAAATAAGTCAATCAGAGCCATTGCCCCACAACAAGCCACAGAAATGTAGTAAACCATAGATTACTTTTCGTGCATTTCTATTGCAGCCTACTGATGAGCTGGTCCCAGCTTCAGAGCTGTTGGCCTCCGTAACTGGGACTTGTCCTTTCTATGGAAACAAGTGTAACAAAACAGCTGATCTTGTTTCTATACACATTTAGATCAAGACAACTCAAACAGGTGGTTTATTTGTGCACTGAGTTGTCCCACACATAAATCATTTCGACATGTTTGTGTAAAGATGGCAATATAAATAATCTAATGGGCGCAATAGGTTAAAATAGTTGCTAACATTTTATTATTAGAAACGGTAATAAAGAAACTAGTAAACTCTACAAACACAAAAACTCTAAAACAATAGAAAGTAAAATAAATATATTATATGAGTAAATGAGAGTAACAAAATAAAAAAAAAACTTGTAACTTACTTGAGAGGTGCTGGTGATGGGCAGACATATACCCAGATCATTGACAGTCAGTTGCAGGAAGAGGGTGCTAAAGGCCTGGGCTGACGTCTGCTGGATCCCTGGCAGTTTGTCCACCACCTCTTTAGTGGCCACATGAATATCCTTGTTCAGAGCCATACGTTGTTCATTCCAGTTGTCATATGCCGCCTTGTAATTCAGCCAGAAGAGCACAGCTGCAACAGAGCAACACAATAGATTTATAATGAATATTAAGTTTTACAAGATCAGAAATACACGAGCAGAGAGACATCCAAACCTCTGTCAAAAGCCACAGGCTGAGCAAATACAATGGGTCTGTTGAGAGTGATGAGGACTGCCTCTTTGTCTGAGGAGCCACTGATCTCCTCCTGCAGAGCATTTCTCAAACCAATGCGAGTTCGAAAGTACGCCACCTGGTGGAAGTCCGAGCCTGCTTCTTCATACACCTGGGGAAAAAGTGGAGAGTAATTTATTTAAAGGCTATTCAAATGCTGTTGTTAGATAATTTGTTATGTTATGTACCTGGTGCCTAACAATCTGTCCCAGGGCCAGGTTGAGATCAACTTGACATTTTCCAAAAAGTTTTAGGTAACTGCTGCTGCCGCCAGGTTGGGTTTTGCACTGGATTCTATTGGACAACTCTAACTCAATCAAGCCAGTCTCAAAGCGCACAGCTCGCATGGATGGAGTAGTGGCTGTCATCTGAATGCCCTAGAAATCATTTAAAGGCAGAACGTTTTATTACTTGCATTTAACAAAGACTCAGCACCATTTACACATATATGGTATACACATACCTTAAACATGAGGCTGAGTGAATAAAGAAGGATTTTTGGTTTATCTGCATCTGTCGAGGTGTCATGCTCATTCCACAAAGGAATAGGTTGTTCTCCTCCTGTGGACATTGATTACAAGCATTATAATCAAGTTAGCATTATTATTATTATATATTCTAGTTTTCATTGGATTTCTGTGTGAACAGAGAGTGATGTTGCTGTACCTGACACCTTCTGAATGACTTCATTGACTTCCTTCATAAAAACCTTTTGCAGGAAAACCAGGTGGTTGAGCAGGTCTGTGGTCAGGTTGTGCTCAAAAGAGCCAATCTGTATACAATAAAAGCACAGGTGTGTTCAGCTGCTTTATTAGTTATTTATTATCTATCTACACACTATTGTTTGTTAAAATTAACAGCTCTTACCTCAGCCACACAGCGAAGATAATTGCCTTGCAAATAGTTTCCTTGTTTGGCAGGAAAGTCGTCAGGTGCCCAGCCATGGTCTGAGTGGCTATCATGGTCCTCCATGATGTACTCACCAGACATAGTAACTGGTGGCAAGGTGAGACTGGCTGTGGGAGGCAGGGTGGACAGATCTACTGGGGACACTTTTGATTGGAAGCAGAGCTTGTGGTTTGGCAACTCAAAAGTGAAACTGGTTTGAGCCCCTTGGTTGTAAGAAAAATCATGTGTTATCAGTGGATCGAAAATGTTTAAACTGAGAGCTACATTATCCATCTCACTCAGTATTCACTGACAAAAACACTCACCTGTCATGCCATGGCTCTTCATGCGGCCCATTTTATACTCTGCTTTCAGTGAGGGTAACAAGGCAGCTCCAATTGTGATCCCATCCATCATGGCACTAAATTTAAGCACAATGGGCTTCTTCTCCAGGCCCTCAGGAAGCTGAGGAAACTCGTTGGCTTCTACAGGTGTCTGATTGATGCTGGACGCTTTATCAGAGGGCTGTGGGGTAGGGGTGTCCTCTCTGTTTGGGGGTTGACTGCACACAAACAATTGAAAATATTTTGACAGTTGCAAATAATTTATTACTAAAAATGAATTCATATTTCAGCACATACGCATTGGAGGGCTGGCGAATGAGGTCTGAGATCTGTTTGGAGAGTTGGTGGGAGCTGCGGACCATCATGCTGTGCAAAGTAGCAGGATGCTGGGGGATATTGATCATGATTGCCCCCACTTTGAAAACAGCAGCATTATTGGTCTTCAGTCCCCGCTGGGCACTATATAAGGCTTGAGACTTGGCAATGTTGCACTTCACCACCGTTCTGAAAGAAACAACATGTACTGAATAATTACAAGAGTAAAAGCTTGCTACGATTTTAGATCCTTTAGATGGTAATTGAGAGACCATGAACAATTCAAATGTCATGCTTCCTCAGGATAACATTCATTAAGGAATAAATGACAATGGCACTGTATTGATTTGTGTACATTGTACAATATAACAAAAAAGCTGCTGACAGTAAACCTCATTCAAGCAAAAGACAAAAGTGTTTTAAAGGTTTAAAATATCAGACTGATATTTTAAATGAGTCTTACTGTAAATAACCAGCTTTCAAAAAACAAGGACTGACACATTATTGAACAAATATACACTAAAATAGTAAAATATATATTTATGTGGATGACTCAGACCAATGAAGATGTGCAACAGGGATGGAGTTGATTCACAAATGCAGCCTGAACCTATACATATAACAACAACATACAGAAACTCCTGTTTAGCTGTGCTGGTGGGAGATGTTGGAAAATCCTCCAGTCTATGCATAGTTGCAAGAGAAAAGCAAAAAAGGTAAAAGAGAAGAGCAGAGTAAAGCATGAGACAGTGCTAAATACCATAAGGAGGATGTTTGTACTGCTGTGTAATGATGCTTAATGTCAAATTCACAGAGAGGGGGCTACAAAACTTCATTTTAAGTTGCATTTCTATTCCTTGAGAGTCCTGAAATGGCCTAGTTGAAAAAGTAGTTTTAAATATATAACTTTTATACTTAAGTAAAAACACAGATTCATAGCCTTGCCTGGATGCATGACTGCAAGGCTTGTAACTTGATTAGGGTTGTTGTGTTTTAGGGAAATTGCTTGCCAAGCTGAAGAGGAGATTGTAATTGGCTCTAGCAGAGCAGAAACACTTGAGACAAACAGTGCACCCCTTGTGTTATTTTACTTTTTTGTCAAGGTTCAAGGTGACATTTTTATGAGAAATAGTATTGTCAGTAGCTTATTCTGGAAAGTGAAGATATGTAATTAATGCATTATAAGACAGAGTCAGCAGAAAATAACTTCAGTAGTGTTCTGTCAGAATTATGTGCAATAAGTAAAAAAAGACTTTTATAATGAACAAGTTAAAAGTTAACTATACATACTGGATGTCAGGTGTAATGCCCTCTAACAGAACTATGTTAACTCCTCCTATGTGAGCCGATGCACAGGTCTCCGTCATTTTCTGATGCAGGATATCTAGGAAAGACCACATAATATTGCAGACAATCCCTTCACTCAATATAACATGGTACTTTTACATTTGTTTTTGAAATTTGTTTTAATTTCAACAATCTACCTTTCATTTTCTCCTTTAGTGTAAAACTTCCATGGATCTTCTTGAGCTCAGCCTCCATGGTCAGTCCACCGATGTCTGCCTCCAGATGGGTGCGGTTCACCATCCCGATCCCAAACACGATGAGGGTGACATGTTGTGGTTCAGAACTCACCAGGCTCCTTCTCCTCTCGGGCTTGTTGGGCGTGGTCGGCTCTTGTTGCTCATTCTCAAAAATCACTTTGCAAAGCGGCTCTGAAGATCTAAGTCCATTTTCTATAAAAAGCCACAAAAACAATCATCATCTCCATAAAAAGTTGCTTACAAATAAGACAAGGACTCAACAGACTCAATTAAATTGTAATTGTAATTAAATGTATATAGCAGTCATTTCTGACCTGTGAGGCAGTTCTCTGGAGAGTTTTTCTCTAAGATGCCAGTTGGATCAGAGATGAGAGAATAGAAGTTTAACAGCTTGTACATGTTCTGCCAACATTCTGCTGATGGCTCACTCTGCTCTGACACTGTGATGGAGTCAGAGTCGTCCATCTGGATGGCCATGTGGTCAGCCACGTCACGAGAACCCTTCCTAGATACCTGCAATAAGGATATATGTGTTACCAAGCTATGTATGTCTTACTATATCAACTATATAAACTTGTAATGTACTGGCACCATCTGCTGGTAGGTATGACCTTTACTGTATCTACAATATACTGTCTCATCTCTAGCAACAGATACAGTAGAGTGCAGTACGCAACGCTAACAAAGCTCAAATTTAAAATACTTCTCAACAGAGTAATAATTTTAGAAAAGACACTCTTGACACTCTCTCCCAGTATGTAATTTGAGTTGTTAGAAAATTTGTCCTAAGTGTGACTTAAAAGGGGTGACAACCTTTTGTCACTTAGTTGACTAATTGGTTCCTGCTCTAAGTCGACAAAAATTGTATTTGTAGATTAGTTGCATACACCTTGGATAAATAAATCTTCTTTTACACTCAGTTTTTTAGCAAGACTACAGTGCTAATTTTAGGTAGATTTTTAGGTTAAAATATATTAAACTGTACACTTTAATTGATTTTTGTTACCAAATTAAGTTAACTGCACTTGTTTGGGTTACTCTTCAAACCCTTTTCTACTACTACTGCAATAGTCGATCATTTGATCAACAACACCTAGTCCTAGATGTGGCTAACCTTGGAAGTACGTCTTTCTGATCGTCCAAGAGAGGTCCGTCCACGTGGTTCCCTTCTTCCCAGTGTGTCCATTCCAGACGGAGGTCCATTTGGGGGCACACCTCCGCTCATGCCCGCCCCTCCTCCACTCACGGCTCCAGCTCCTCTTTTGCTCTTCAAGGTTTGTGTTGCACTCCGTCCCGCTCCATTAATACTACCCCTAGAGCTGCGGCTGAAATCGGATGACCTAAAATGGCGGTAGGGCCTAGCTTTGAATGTAGGTGTTGGAGATGCTGACCCTGCAGTATACCGACTCAGTTTAATATCTGTCTGTGTGGCCTTAATGTCATCGATCATGGTACTGAACTGGTGGATTAGCCGCACAAGAGCCATATCCACTCGCTGGCTTATGGCCTGGCAGGCAGTGGTGAAGTCACAGTGGAAGGTGTTGTAGTGACGCCGGTTGAGGTCGTGGAAAGAAAGAGGGGCAGCGGTGGGACCCTGAGGAGCGCTGGTCGACTTCTCCATCACCACTGCATTCAGGCTAAATGTCTCAATCAACAGAGCCGGTTTGAAGTCCAATGGAGGGAGGTTAACCATGCCTTGTCTTCAAAAACAAAAAGATAAGAACAACAAAAAATGTGAAAGAAAAATCATCACAATAAACATAAAAAAGAAGATGAAATCAATATGAATGCTTTGCTGTTGTGAGTGGTGTATTACCTCCTGGATCTTTTGCTTTTGCGCTCTTTAGAGGTGTCTGAATCAACAATGTCTGCTCTGAGACATTCAAGGTTTCCAGAAAAAGACAGGTGCTCTCCAAAATACATTTTGTAACTCAAAGGAGTGGTGTCCTGGGCCTGTATGCCTGTGTAGCTCAGCAGAGGTTTGAAAACAACCTGGAAAAAACAACTATATAATCAGTCTCATCAGTAATATCAGAACAATTAAACTTTTATAGACAAACCTGGGCATCGGCCAGCTGAACAGCAGCCGGACACATGTTGCCCTCTTCAATGTCA
The DNA here is from genome assembly GCA_036025885.1 of Hypseleotris bucephala. NCBI lineage: Eukaryota > Metazoa > Chordata > Actinopteri > Gobiiformes > Eleotridae > Hypseleotris > Hypseleotris bucephala. The sequence goes on from JAVQKG010246777.1 coordinate 7,972, forward strand.
GCGATGTCGTCCTGACTGGTGCTGTGCTGGGAGTGTTGGGAATGAGTTCCATCCAGAGTGTTCTGGTCACTCGACAAAACTGTGTTGAAGTCTGAGGCTGACGGGATGGTGGGCAGATTACAGGTCCCCCCTACACATTTAAGGTGATAGATCAAAAAGAATGCAGGGGCTTCACCCAATAAGAAAGGAACTATTCAAACAAAGACATCAGTGTACATTAATGTCTCTAGGAGCAGAGATCACATTATTTATTAACTATTTTCAAATACACTACTTAACAAACTATATATATTGTATAATATATTCATCAAATTTTTTATAATTTGTATGCTCTGCAAGGAAAAACACACATTGTATCACTACTAAACTATTTGGGGGGACAATTGAAAACTGCTAATTAAGTCACCAGACACAAAATCCCTAACCTCCGTCTGGGCTGCTAACTGATGTTAGCGGTTGATATTGGTAATAGTTGTCAAGATAATCCAGTGGCTCTAGTAAAATAACATTTCAAATTTCAAATTTCAATTTCATATAATGAATACATCAAAGATTAAAAGTAAGAATATTGCATGTTTGCAATTTCTGACCTGTTTGTAAACTGTTGTGCTGGGAACGGTTGACTGGTGAATCCTGGGTGCCCCCTCCGGTCCTGCTGCCCACAGCATTGGACATCCAGTTGTAAAAACTAACTGATGACGGTGCAGATAGCAGTGGGTGTTCAGTCAGTACATCTGCCCCAAGGTTATTTCCTGACATGTCACAAAACACATTATATTAACTTTCTCATACTTCCAAAAAGTCCAAACATTATGTAGTCTGATTTTTTTTCACTAAGTGAAACAAGGCTCAATATTGGCTCAGAAATAGCATTCAGCGTGGAACCAGCTGAAGTTACACCATGGTTCAGGTGCAAGTGCATTTGGCTCATTTCAGGATCTTCAACCATGTGCCAAGTGAGTACCTGTGCGAGTGAGGGAGCTGCTCTTGGCCGCAGCAGCTGTAGGCGGGTCGTTCCTCTGGGGGGTGCCCTCGAGCAGATTGTGCAGGCTACGAAAACTGCCCGTCAGATTACTCAAGAGGCTCTCTTTTCGGGGGCTGTCCTTGGCTGGCATGCCCACCCGACTCACATGGGCCGGGGAGTCAGCGGCTGTGTCGCCGCTGGTGTAACTTAGTGACTGGTACGGATGTGAACCCTAAGGATGACAAATTTTAAACACTTAATAGGATGCACACTTAGTCAGTAACTTAATAAATTTAATATGATAGCATAGTGAAAAAGTACACTGCAATTTCTTGTTTTCACTGACTTTCTTATTATTTCACCTATTTCACCACAGCAAATCCTCTCTTATCCTCTGCTTCTTTCACTTTTACATTCATCAATCTCCCCTTTTAATCTCTTAATGCACTATACACTTAATTTTCATTCTGTGTACATGTTAAAACAATCTCACTCGGGCCTCTTTGACTACATCTACAAAACAAGCTGCAGATATGGTTTTTTGAACATGATGCCGCTATGGAAAATACCACTATCTTTTACCTTTATTCTTAGTCCAGAGTCGTTGTGTGTATGGGACTTGGACAGTTTCCTCATGATTTCCACTCCACTGACAGGACCCGAGTTTGCTTCTTTCGGTGGCGGTCGACTGTACGCTCCATCCAGCAACATGGTGTGTTCACTCACTGTGGCTTCACAAAAGAATATCAAATCAAACTCTGAGAAGACTGCTAAAAATAATATTAAAAAAGTATTCAGCTGTATTCATTACTCAATCAACACCCTGCAAGCAAGTGACAACAGGTTTTATTTATTTCTGTGCAAACACTGACAAGTAGAGGTTAGGAGACTTGCGGACCATCTGTGCCAACAGATGGGGCAGGTCAAAATCGTTTCAGCACTTTGCAAGCTGTATGTTCCCACCTGCGTCAAATTCAAATTCTGCTCCATCGGCGCTGGTGTCGCTCTGCAGAGCGGCCCCATTGTCCAAGCCCAGAATGGTGTCACCCGGGGTCTGCTGAGGTTCCTTGGGCTTGGCAAGCTGGTTAGGTCTCATTAGCCCGATGGCCTTGAAACCCTGGGTTACCACAATAAACTTCATCCACTGCCTCGCCAAAGCTACCAGCCCCTTCTTTAGAGTCACTAGAGCTGGAACTCCATCATTCTGAGAAACAGATATTAGATTAGTTAGATAAGAACAATGCTTACTCTGCATACTATATATCAAACCTGTTGTATTTCAGAATCTAGCTAAACTACAGGGGCTATACAGGGTCTTCGTAAATACCATGGTGGCCTCCTCTATAATGGAGTAGTCAGCCTGTTGCAGATAGCGATGCAGGATGTTACATAGCATACAGGAAGGATTCTCATGTAGATAGCGGGCTCGTTTGGTTACACGGTTGTATTTGCTTCGGATTGGAATGTGAACGGTCTTCTTCTGTTGACATACGTATAAAAAATAGATTATAACTTAATACTTGCATGCTTTTAAATGTGTTTATTTTGGTCATTTACTAACCTCTAAAGCTTCTGTCATGATGCAACCCATAACAGCACAGATACGTAATGTGCCTTCCATGTCCAGTTTGCGTAGAGAGGATTTGAGCTGGTCAATGGGAACTAACCAGGCACCAATGGCAGGTGTGGCTGTACTTAGCAGATTGAGTTGCCTGAAAAGCAGTGTAGAAATCAAAATTATGATTTTGTGACTAGGTCCACAAAAAGGTACCTTAGTACTACAGAGTTTTTATTATAAAGGATGTGAAGCAGAAAAGATGTTTTTTATTGTACTCATTCAGTATGATTTTGTACCTGGAAATAGCTTGTGAAGGTGAGCGCACATTGGTTGGAGCAGCAAAACTGAACCAGATTTCTCGAATTGTCAGCTTCATGCTGCTTGAGTCTGGTGGTGGGGGCATGAGCGGTAGATCTTTCTTTAGATCATCAGATTCAACCCCTTCATCCTAATGAGCAAAAGGGAACAGGTTATATACACGTGGGTATTAGTGCATCTATTTGTTTTTTATGTTTTTCTTTAGATGATTTCTGACCTGATCCTCAGAGTCATCTGAGTGTTCATTGGCGTCAGAAGCAGGACTCAGTGGGTCGTGTGGTAAGTTGTCATCTGAAACATCTGTGCTGTAACCGCTGCCTGTCTGAGAGCCTGTGGAGCCATTTGATTTAGACATTCCTGTTTTAACCCCTGCGTCCGATCGCCCCATTACACCAAAGGTATTGTAAAGAATAGCACCAGATTGGCGACCCCCTGAAAAGCAAAAGTTTTATATGCAGTCAAATTCTTCTTCCAAACTAAATGAATGTTTGATAAATTGTCAAGATGACCTCTTCCTGTAGAACTTATTTTATATTACCTTTCACAGTAAGATTCTCAATGCCACATTCAAACATGATCCATCCCCATTTTTCAAGTGAAGCCATAGAACGACCCAGGTCACCTCCGGAGCCCTGAACATCAGTCTCATCTACCACTGAAAACTCCTCCAATTCCTCAAGGCCAAAGAGCACTTTAGATTTTTCAAAAGGAATTGCTGTAATGGCACATGTGCCAATGTCTAGAGAAAGAAAAATACATCTATAAAATAAATTTCAACTGGGAACTCATTGACAAAGCCAGAGTTTTCACTGACCGGTTGAATCGAGGCCTCGGAGCTGGCTGTGAATGCGGTGAATGTTAAGTCTAGCGGCAATTTCTTTGCCCTTTTCAATTCCTGCATTTGATCGCAATGAGCCAGAAGACTGAGGTTGCATTTTGGTGGCAGACGCATACTTTTCCAGCATGACTGAAGGTCGACCATGCTCTGTAGTGTTTGGTGTCTCTTCCACAATACCCCTAAAACCAAGCAATTATGTTGACATTAAGAAATCAAGAATCATGCTTATCTTGCACTAATATCACGTAAGACAGAGATGTAAAAAGAATGTAGAGCATTACCTGTTCATTCTAAACTGGGTGGCAATCCTATCAAAACACAGTGCCACGAGAGACACATGTGTGACACATTTACTGGAACAAGATGGTGACCCTTCTTCTACAGACGCTTGCAGAAGGCAAAGGTTTACCTGCACATAGCAACACCAATGCTGTAAAATGCTGCCTTTAAATATGTAAAATTAGGAACAACATAATGAATTAAAATATTATAATGTTAATGGCTCAAGGATAGAACTTTAGAAACGATACTAAAGCAATGCTGATGATTGTTCAGAACCATTTTTCTTCAGATCACATTTTTTGAAGCTTCATAGCCTTCATTAATGTGGGTCAGGGGTCTCACCTTAGGGATGGAGACGTTGGCCTGGAGGCCCTTGATTTTCACATTATCTGGTTTGACAGACAGGTCTGTCTGGCCTTGAGGGACGCCCAGGGAGGCAGGGTTCACGGCCTCGGTCTTGGACAGCTTATGCTCCTGCTTGCCTGTTTGGCTCTGTGTGGATGCAGATTAAAAATCAACCTAGCATCATTTATTAGACTTTAAAAAGGTTATAAAAATATAGTAAAGGTTTTACTTTGGGTTTTATTTGATGAGTGTGTGCTATGTGTGTTGTTGTTGTTTATTTGTAAATAAACTACAGTGATTGTGTACTGTTGTTGTCCTAAGTGAAGTGTACTTACAGTCTCAGTGACAGCGGACTTGCTTATCTGATAGGCCTCATTTAGAACTTTGCCATGCAGGTCATCCAGGATGGCTGCAGGGTGTCGGATACTGGCAAAATGAACCATGGCCTCAATGTATCTGAAACAGAACAGAGATGTCTACTTTGAAAAGTGGTATTTATATTTAAATTGTTAAGTTAACTATTATAATTAAAACAAACTATTACAATTTATTTATTTAAATCTGTTTTAACAAGGTTTAAGTAAAAGTTGTTTAGTACCTGTCCAGAGACTCTGCCACAAGAGGAGTGAGCACCACATTAATGGCCCCTTTCACCTCAACTATGGCTGTGGTCCTGGTCTGAGACAGAGGCTGCTCTAGAGTCCAGTCATCAGTCATTGTGTCCTCATCTGTGTTCTCCATGGCCCTCTTATCAAGGGGAGTATATGGTGTACTACAAAAAAGACATGATATATAAGGGTGAACAAATATGTAACAAAAACAAATAAAATGTGGATTACTTTGCCAATACCTGTTAGTATCTCCCATTAGCTGAAGTCCTCTGTCTAGTAGAGAACTGGCAGAAAGGCCTTGCTTAATCATCTGAAATAAATTACAGAAAGCAGCATTACCCAAAAATAAAATCTTTCATTGCTAACAGATTTAATAAACAACTAGCAGTCATAACAACCTGCAATTACTCACTATAAACCGATTTCCTCAGCTATTACCTCAAAAACTAAATCAGTTAATCTATACCTTAAAACAAGGTACAGAGAGTTGGTCAAATGATCCAGAGCTCTCCTCGCTGGTGGGTGTATCCAGGTCTAAAGGACGGTGCAGAGAAGATTTGGAAGTTCTTTTGTTTGTCGGCTGCTTGACAGACCAGTTAGAGACCTGAGAAAAAAAAAAAACATATATAAATGCATTCACAACTGCACGGTTTCGTCCGGACTTTCCAGTCTGGTCAGGTCCGGTCCAGAGTCTTAGGTGTGAAAGCTCCAGAAACTATGGTCCGAACCAAACAGCTGCCCCTGTTGTCATGGTGACAGCAGTGAGAACTTCATCTGATAGTTCGGATTTTAAAATGGTGGTGTGAAACCAAATTAAGAGAATAGAATAATCTAAGTTCTAAGTGCAGACCTTGGTGCATGATTTCAGGTGTGAAAATAGCCTTAAAGTAATCTGAACATTAGTCTTACGTGGTACTGGGCGAGGTAGCTTTGGTAACATGCCATGACATGGGGTTGGCGAGTTACAGGGCCAGGTTCAGCTGTCTTCTCGGCCTCTACAGAGCTCTCTTCCTCCATGGCTAATGCTGAGACAAAAGAGGCCTGGGACATGTGGCTGGGCAGTGGATGAGGCGGCAAAGGTGGCAGTGTTGGAGGTAAGGGCAGTGGGCGAGGCTCAGTGATCAGCTCCCCATTGAGAACATAAGTTAGAGGACCCTCAACACTGTGGTAGATGGACGTCCGACTGCAGGAAAGAAATAATCAATAGATTAAGCTTTCATCAATAAAAAAAAACGTCATTAGATATTTATAAATTGGAGACAAATACTTAATTGGTTCTGGATGCTCTATTGTAGTTTCATAACTCAAGTAATTGCCAACATTGTAGTCTGGCTTTGCTCTAATGATGTTACATTTTGTTTGCAAGGATTTAAATCGAAAAAAACCTTGCATGAGCCTGAAAATATATTTTTATTTATGTGGCGGTCATATCAATCATAAAATATGTTAAAATCAATGACAACATTTGAAGTAATATAAAAATGACAAGCTAGTTACAAAGCAGGACCAAAATCCAATTTGGAAAACACACCAGCAATAAGTGGCTGCCCATGGATCAAACATCTCATTTGGTCCTAGCCATTTACATCACATCCATCCCTCCATGATTGAATCAATCTAATAAATGAAAGCTTCAACATGTTTGGCTCAAGGCCAAGTTGGTTTGCACAATGAAATGCAAAATATGACTGTTCCATTTCATTTCATTGATTCTTTCTTGTTTCATAAAGACTATTCACACACACTACAAAGCTGCTGTCATTAGCAGTCATTTGGACTGAATTTAATGTTTGTGTTTACTCAGTATAAGCTATCTTTTGCAAATCTTAGTTAGTTACACAATATATTAATATCACATGACTATTCAGCACAACTTTCATAGTATTGTGAATTTAAAAATATCTATGGCGTACCAGGATCTATGGTTTAGAGTTTAAATATACAATGTGTAAATGAGTGAGTGCTGACCTATAGTTCTCCATGTGATACGGAGGCGGCGGCTGAGGTTGCCTCCTCTTCTTCTTCCGTCCCGGGTAAGTCCCTGGACCCTCATCTGCACTACTGATGGGTTCAAAGTCCTCCGCTGCTGAGAAGTAGGCCTCACTGTCCGCCACAGACATGCTGGAGTCTGCAGACCGGTACTGATGGAATGTGTTGGAGTCTGCTGATGGTGTGAATGGAAAAGAACCATAGCTCCTGCGCTGACGAGGCGAGTCCAAAACATTCTCATCGCTACGGGAGACCTCACTGTTGAACTGGACTCCACTGGACAGGACAGGAGGTGGTTTATCAGTGAAGACAGCAGCTGAGAGGCTCTTGGTGCTGCCTAATCGGCTTGAGTGCACCGATGACTGTCTCTTCAGAGGAGAGCACAAAGGAGAGCGCACTGAGGAGCGATCCTGGGAGTTACTGGGGGACACTGGTGACACTTCTGGAACCTCTCCAATGGTGCTAAAAATATTTAGAAATATAAAAAGCATACCACAGTCTTTTTTTATTTTTCATAAATAGACCCCATTGGACACAGTGGCCACAGTAACCATAAACATACATTTTAGTATTTGTTTAGCTTCTGACTTACTCTACTGGGATTTTTCCATTGATGGCAAACATGCGTTCCTCTATGCTTGGTGAAGGGGTGTCTCTCTCTCCAGCCAAAAGAGGCAGTGCAGCACTAGAAGAACTATTTTCTTCTGAGGATGAGGCAGAACTGTGGGAGCGCAGAGGCACCTGTAGGTTAAGGTGCTGCTGACATCGCCTTTCAGGAACCTCCGGAGGAATGCAAGGAGAGTGTGTCTCTGTCTTTAGTCCAACTACCCTCCCTGAAAAAAAAATCACATTTTTTTATAAGTAGTTCTAAAGATATCAGTGAAAATATAAAAAATACAAACATATTTACCATCGATTTTGGGTGTTTCCTTAGTCATAATCCACTCCCCAGCTGTTAGCAAGGACTGGCCATAACTCATGTCTGTCTCTGTGCTGGAGGAGGAGAATGCCGAGGAGGAGGAAGGAGTGAGCTCTTCGAGACGGAAAAAGTCCAGGCCCATGTTGATGCCTCCAAAAAATCTGCAGCCTCCAAGACAGCCACATCGGTGCCTGCCACGCTTGTTACGTATGCTAACATCCTCTGGCCACAGAAACCACAGTCTGAAGAATAAAATAATTCGATTAATGACATTAAACAATTGAATAATATTCATTATTCTAGCCATACCCATTGTGATACTGGTGTGTTGTGCAGAAGGGTTAGTAAGCTAGTGAACATGGCTCTTTGTATATAACATAAACTTCTGAAAACTGTATTGGGTCTAAGTGTTCACATAATACCGCCATGTCTCTGCACTATGTGACATGTGCACTGAGACGCAAATAACAAATGACAGTCTGTATTTCTACCTTTTGGTCTGAGTATCGTGTAGCTCCAAAAAGTGCCTCTGGACTTCACATTTGGCAGGGTGGTCAGCGGCAAGGGCAATGTCTGCTGTAATGAGGTTCAGGTTGACTGAACCTGCCTCCAGCCAAACCGAGCGTCGCAAAAAAGGAGGCTGACCCAGACTTGGTGGATGCCCTGGACCTTGGCTCTGACCGGCAGGCTGCAGTCTGGCTTCACTGTGCTGCTGCTGTTCAATGTACTGCCGGATATAAACGTCCTGGACCACAGCACTGATACCTTCTCCAACGGCCTGGTTGTGCAGGTTGCAGTTCGCCACCCGTATTATACCAGTCTAAATAATAATTTACAAAAATATATATGTGTGTGTTTTTATGTTAGAATAAAAAAAAACGGAGGAAAATTAACTATTGCTTATTACCTTAATATTTGCAGCACAGCCATGTTCAACAATAAAAAGGTCCACTCCATCCATTGCAAGTCGGGTCATGGTGTACTTCAGCTCCTCTGATGTGCGACAGTGACCAGGCATGCAGGTCAGCTGAAAAAAATATATATATATAATTCAATTATATTTATCAGGTATTTCTTTATATTTATTTCGTAATCACAGTTTTTCTTCCAGTAATTCAATGTATTACAGTATTTCTGGATTTCACAGAAGTTACATATCAGTTGCAGCAGTTTCATCATTAGAGAAAAAAATC
>JAVQKG010246788.1:0-13136 GCA_036025885.1 Hypseleotris bucephala
GATTGGATGTACATTGAAATTAGTCACAATGTTAGTCTTCTCTGTAAGACAAAAAATACAAAGTTATAATTCATAATTTGTATAATTCTTAATTCATTGGCATTTTTTTTCTTTCTTGATCCAAACAGTGATTTTAATCTAAAAGTTACTTGTAACAGTAGCCATACCACACAGCCAGCTAAGTAGGCATATGATAGATATTAATGTTATCAATTAATTTATTCTGATATTGCTGATTCTGTTGAACCCTAACCCTTGCCCAATTATTGAGTTATAAGATATTTTTAAATTGCACTTAAAATTGTTTCCTCTCAACACAATTCAGTTCCCATGGAACATCTATGTTTAACATCTTTTGTCTGACAAGTCTTCAGAACCAGTTTGGGGTTAGGACTAGGATTAGGATTATAGGCTTCCTGTCAAATATCCCTTCTGACGCCATGCAGTCATCCCACTTTCCTCTTTTCCATTTCACTGCCACTGTCCACCTGTTCTCTTCTCTAACCCATCCTAACAATATCACCACCCCTCTACCCTGCTCCCAATCTGCCTATACCCCATCCCTCTGCGGCTGACACTCACTTTGGGATTACCGGTGGCGTACATATAAAGTGTGTTTACTGGCATTTGTGTCTTTGTGTTTTGGGTGGGTGGGAAAAAGTGAAGCCTGCCACTACTACTGCATCACTCATTTCTCTCTCTCTCTCATTTTCTCCCTCCCTGCCCAGGGCCCATAAACCTTTAAAGCACCTATAAAACACTTGGCGAGGCCTTTTTGAAGTTTTTATGAAGATCTGACTTTATTGTTCCCAAGAGATGAGCCCCGCTCCGCTGGCGCCTCTGAGCTTTCTGGAAGTGCCAGTGAATTCAGGATGGAGGGGGTGGGGTTAGTTTGTTGGGTTTTTTTGTTTTTTTTTTTGGTGGTGGCAGAGTTGAGAAGGGAGTCCCAGGGCTGCATACAGGGGTGGGCACCGCACTAGCCTTTTATGCCTTAAGTGTGTAATCTGTGGTTCGTATGTATAGAAGATAATCCATAGATATAGTGCGAACACTGCCACTGACAACTTTATCTAAGACTTTACCTCTTTTAAAACAAAGAGTTCAAAGCACATGTGTTGCAGCGTGTGTGTCAGCGTATGGCTGCGTTTTGGCGTTCACAGACGTCGGGGGCCAGCAGGTTGCGTCCTTGTTGTTTGAAGTGGGGCTCTGTTGTTCTCATAGAGCTAAATGAATGGAGCCGGACCCCCCTCCATCTGTCTGATCCAGCGGCACCGGCACCTCCCTCCCCAAATCCAGGCTCCGACGCCCGGCACATCGGCCCCTCAAAGGAACAGTTGGCAAACGGGACGGCCCATTAAAACAGGCCCAAGCCGACAGGACCTCACCTCATAGGAGTGCAGACAGAGTGATGGAGAAAATGAGATAGAAGAAATTAGGATTCAAAAATGCCTCTATATAGTGAACTGTAGGAGCGAGCTGCTAAAAAAACTCCTGGCTTATTAACACTTAGGTGAATATGAGTGAGTGGGAGTGGCTGCTTCAGCCCAGTGACCATGACATGAGCCATGCTGATGACTTTGGCCTTCAGAGCACTCATTGTCACAGAGGTGTGTTTTCTCACTCACTACACAAGTCATTTAGAAGAATGCTGATGTGCCATCTCCAATTGGAGGTGGGTGCCTCACACACAAATGTTGTTTTAGGAAAATCCACCCTTCAGTGGCTTCTGCCAGAAACCTGCTGTTTTAATCAGCAATACACACGATTTAACCATAGACTATCCATTCAATTTAGCAAGAAGGTCAATTACCAGATGTCCTTGACAGAAGTTGAGCCAACCCACTTTGGAGCAATGCAAATTTATTTATTTGCTTCATGGTATTTTGTTCTAGACCCAACTGTATTATGACTTTTTCTTTAGATAATCTGCAATTATAAAAGTATGTTTAATCTAAACCTTTGTTTACACTTTTATAAACATCACTGAAATCACTTTCCAACCAAGTAAAGGTGTCTATAATTGAGCGTGTTCACCTAAATCCTTTTGTTTAATGACTCAGTCTTTTATCACCCCGGTGGAGCTGAGCAGCGGCTGCACCATGCTTTCTGTGTCAGCCATTTGTCATCATCTGCACAGTTATGAAGTGCACGTATTCTGTTTGAAAGTGCTCCAAATTCTGCCCACCCTGTGTCTTTTGAATTCTTGGGAAAACGGCTTGACTTGATTACACGCTGAGGAACGACATGTTGATCCAAAGGGAAACTAATGAACAAAATATTCTAAGAAGGAGGCAAAAACAGTTAAGGAAAATCCGTTTACAATTCTGGCATTCAGTGCCTGACACTGGAAGCAATCTGTTAAGATACAAATCAGCAATTCACACTGCCATTGTGTCCATAGACAAGACTCTTCACTCACCTTGGTCAGTATGAATGTGTAAGTGAGCCTGACATATAGAGTGTGATTGGTGAGGCTGTCGGGGTGGTATGGCTGCCATGCCTCCATAATTCTGCCAAAGGATAGTTGTGGCTATAGTACCATAGTGCTATAGTGTTTGTGGGGACTGTAGAAGGTATGAATAATTGATATTCTTTCTACTGCACATTACTGCAACATATGTAAAAAAACAAAAACGTGTTACTCATTAAAAAATAAAAATAAAAAATTATGTATTGTATTCAAAAATACTGAAGATCAAGTACTCTTGAAAATGTGGTTGGTTCCACCTCTATAAATCAGTTGGTTTCAAAGAATAAAACTGGACTGGAGAAGAGAGGAGATAACTCCAGTTAATGCTGTGACTCTGTGAGTGATGCTTGTAGACTGCTGTTGCACACATCAATGTTAACCCCAGCTCCAACCTTCTTTGAGCAAAAGGATGATGTCATGCTTTCTGAAACGTGGGGGGACGGGGGTCCAGAAGGAGGATTCCTTTGGTGCCTTTCAAGTTTGCAGGGGGAGCCTTGGATCGCTGCGGGGTAGACAGTACGAGGGCAAGAGGCTCAACCATGCCACCCCTCTCCCTCCTCAACCCCACCCGAGCGAGCAGTCACATTAGGCACGCTCCGGCCGCGAAATCAAAGGCTCCCACTTGCATCAGCACACACTGTAGCAGGAATCCATGTTCGGAGCCCAGTCGAACGAGCATGTTAACACTGGGAACAAACGCGTGCCTAAAAATAACAGCAAGCCTCTACGCACAGTGACATACCAATACATCAAACAACATCAAACACATCATCCCTACACCCCCCCAGCTGTGTTATTGTTTTGAAAATATGATTGCGGTGACGGATGGGGCAGGGGGAGTAGCGAGCTCTGGCAGGGGCGAGTGGCAGGGCCCCTCTATTGTCCCCGACCAGTGTGAGTCTGTGTCCATAGCTATAGAAACTGGGGCCACACTGAGAAGGCATGCTTTCATCTCCACCACAGGCTCAGCACTGGCAATAAGGGGTCAAATAAATCCCCATAGATGCAGTAAGGGGGTAGTGAGGCACACATTCTGGCACACACACAGGTTGTTTACCTGAAGCATCTATATGTCAAATGATAAACAATATTAAAAAATATACCATCACTGGCCACTTACTATATTAGGTAGGCCTATTTACTGGTTTGTGCACCTAAATACAGTATCTAATTTGTTTTATTAAATTTTAGTCCAGGCAATCATGAAAAAGAATTAAGTTTTAGGGATCTTTCTGAACAAAGGTGATGTAAGAGTGTTTTTGAAATGGATGATATACATTTCACTCACAACAATGTCTAGAGTTTACAGAGAGGGGTTGGAAAATAAGTATACAGTAAGCGTCAGTTCTGAAGGCAGAAATTCCCTTGTTACAGCGAGTCAGAGCCTTACTATATCTGAATGCACAAGGCCACACAGAGACCACACCACATCTAAGATGAATACATATAAACGTGAAATAGTCAAAAGACTTCGGTTCTGTCACATATTCAAAACTGATCATAGTCCTAGCCAGTTCTTAGTTCTTAAAACTTTTGATCACTTTTAGTTTGTGACTTGTTGCTGAAAGACAGAATTTCGTTTGTTTGTTTTTTTAATTCTTTTTAGATAAGTCTAAACATCTACCTCAATGCTGCACTTGAACACCTCTTTGGTGGTGCCACATGAAGCACATGTAACACAGGATCACAATGTTGATCATCAGGATTCACAGTGTCTCGAGACATTCCAGAGCTGCTTCAATACACACTGTCCACACAAACAGACATGTAGGACACACTTCCATGCCGTTAACAACACGCCCACAATACAAATACATATGTCCTGAAACAAAACAGCACTGACTAACACTGAACACATTGTTTGATGCCATCTTTCTCCTACATTCCTGCTCTTTGGTGTTATATCACACATGGCCATCACTGCTCCATCTTCAAGACCTGGGCCCGCTGTTGACCAAAACCCTTTAGGATTAATGTCAGACGCACTCATTATACTGCTCTGTGTGTGTCTGTGTGCACCTCAGCCCAGTGTGGAGGAGATATAAGACCAGGGATCAACTCACCAAATATTAGAGAAACAGACAGGTAAATAAGACTGGAGCCGGGAGGATCACTGCTTTAGCACCACTCTCTCCGTCACACACATGTGCAGCGCGGCTATGATGATGATGTAGACTAGTCAAATTGATTCGCACTGTCCACTGTGATTGTGATTTTAAAGTGGTATTTCACAAATTAGCATAAGAGAAAATGGCAAGTAATAATACTGTTTAAATGTTGAAACATGAAGGATTGCTTTTGGCAATTCATTTAAATAATTATCTCATTCAAATGGAGTATATGTACGTATAAGTTTATAAGGCACAACAATTAGGATGACACCTTGATATCAGTATATCAAGGTCTATCTTAGTATAAGCTATTTAAGTGTCACTTTCTGTTCAATAACTCCATTAATTAGGACATTTTGAGTTTAGGGAACCTGAGTTTCCATACCAAACGCGTCCCCAGCTGTCATATTAGCACCTGTGTGTGTGTGAGTGGTGGAGCCAGAGCCAGTCAGAGAGTCACCAGGCCTGAGGAGAGAGGAGAGCCGAGAGGGAAGGTCAGCAGCACCACCGCATGCCACAGACAGACTGACGATCCTTCAACTGGGCTCCACGCCGGGCCCTGGCTGTAATTACACCACACACACACACACACACACACTGAAAAAGGTGCTCGGCTCCTCCAGTCTGTCTCTGTCTTAAGGTCTATTAACATCTTTAGCATTTTGTAAACTCACCGCCACATCTCATATACCTGCGATGTCTGCAGGCACATCATGAACATCAATAGTCCTACACAAACACGTCTCCCAATTTTCTTTGTCAAAGGACACTTGTAGTCTGGGCTCTAAACTGGCCAAATCCAAGGTTAAATAAGGTCAACAAGGTTATTGGCACAAACCACAATTGTGATCCTGTGTGCCTCTCAGACTGACAGTATCAATAGGTCCTTGTTGATCTACTTGGCCCGAGCACTCTCCCTCTCTGCCCTCTGTCTCTATAGGCCCTGTGACTTGTGAAAGTTATTAGAGTGTAAATGCGTTTAACAGGCTCTGTCTGCTGCTTGGCGTATGGAGAGTGCTATCTGTTGTCTACTTCCTGCTTCATAGTTTACCCTTCAAGTCACATAGCTGCATCCAAATCCTGCATCCAAGTCTCATTTGATTGCCTCAATTATATCATATCATCAAACTAATGAAAAAAAATAAAATCAAGATTTATACTTTATTTCTATACTTTACTTTTAAATATGTGTTTGAGTTAAAGTTGAAGTTCCTAATTTAGGCAAAATATGAAGCATTCTTTTTAGACAAGTAAGCTGCCAGTCTTGTTAATGATTGAGTCGGTAGTACTCATTTAAGCAGAGATCCTTCTTTGCAATGACAAGTGGGTGGGAGTGGGTGTTCCCTCTTCCTGCTGGGTCTTTTGTTAGAAAACTACTTTAATCCTTGATTGAGACATAACCACTAAATTTTAAAAGAACCTTAGGCCTTGTATTGTTTGTCTGTTTCTTTTACTAAAGCCCTTTTAAATTTAATAACTTCCTTCATTTTTCATACCTGCCTCTCTGCCACTCCCCCAGGCTCAGTACCATATCCTTGTGGTGACAGAAAAAGGCAGACGCTCCTATTTACTCATGGCTCCAGGGGCTTGTGGCTCCCGATTAGCAAACCAGTGTGAGTCAACATCTGGTACATCCCTTGGACAAACTATCCCTCTCAGCGCACACTCAGCCTGTTGTCAGGCCCCCGTTCTTTTCCTTCCATTCCCAAGCAGACAGGCACCCCCCCGGGCGGCAGTGCGCGCTCGCACACCAGCGAGACATTTGCCAAAACCTTCTTATTCCTCCTGGCATCTCGGCATCAGGCTGTCACCTTCTACCTTCTGAGTGTTCTGCAAACATACCAAAGGGCCACAGGGCAGCAGGGGCAAGAGCCACCAGTTTATCGACATCACTGTCTGGAGTTGAGGGCAGCAGAACTAGTGACACTGAAGAGCACCACCGTGTATTTACAAAAATGTGCTTTTTTGAATGTGTACTATAGTGCACCAGAATTTTCAATGTGGTCCAAAAAACATAAACAGGTCTACCTCAATCGTGAGCGGTCACAAACCTTGAAGACGCCATTGTAGAATTTCCCTCTCTTTGTTTTGCTTAGCCAGTGCCAGTCTATGAAACTTGGCGCTAGACTCAACAGAACACACATGCCGCAGAGGCAAGAGAACATCTGTTGTGGTCAGCGGCTGTGGGCAAACTGTTTCATTTCGACAAGATGGCCTGTGGCAACACAATGGCTTAGCGGTTGGGAGAATCACCGAATTGCCAGTAATTGTGGTCAGGGTTTACCTAAGTTGGAGAAAGCTTCTTAAAAGACATGTGTTCACATTTGACATTGCATTACTCAAAAGTACAAAAGGCCAAACGTACCATAAAGCCTGAAATCCAATTTCACAGTTTAGAAGTGTGATGGTACATATTCATTTTAACTTAACACTGTCTGAAGATTTTTCCATTGTAGCATCAGGCCCGATCAATGTGGAGCATGCCAGCGATGATTTCATTGATGAGAGGCTAGATTACATTGACAGACTCAATCTACAATGGTACTAAAACATATGGCAACTGTTTGATTTAACTTGAGATGTTCCATCATCACAGTGCTCTGGTCATGGCACTTATTCAGACTTTTGACACCTCTGACCGCCTGCTACAGGACAGTAGTGAGTTAACCCACTATCTTTGCATTGTTGGCACCCAGTCTCTTTCTTCTGTCTTGCACTCAAAGTTTTTCTTCCCATCTTGCCCCTTGTGGAACTGTGAGGAAGGCAACAGTGATCCTATTGTGAGCGGTGGGAATTGGGCACAAAGCCAATGATGTCATCCTGCCACAGGGAAGACCAGGGGAACGCCTTCCTGGCGTTCGGAATGTACTATTTTTTCCTGTTGTTTTCCGGAAGGCAGTGATCAATTTAATTCCACCCCCTAATCACTGCCTGGTCCAGGAGTGTTTAGAGCAGCAGGAGGATGGGGCATTCCCTTCTCTTGTAAAGGGGATGCACCAAATAAAATCCTTTTTTTTATGCACTTATATTCGAATATGTGTGACTGTACTAGGCTATATAAGTTAGAGAGTAATGCTTTAATACTGATGGAAAAGTAGTTAACAAAAACAGTGTCTCAAGACTTAGTGACCAATCCATGACAGACATTCAGTAAATATATTATTTTTACATTGTGGTCTATGGGGATAATTCCTTTAGTTGCAATATCTCAAGTGTCAACTGACTGGTGGTGGGGCTGAGGTGGCAATGCTCTTAATACGTATATAACAGATGCAAAAAACCTTCCTAAATCTTTGCTTTTTGGGGACTTGGATCTGCCCTTACACTTGTTTGGAAACTTAGTAAACTATTGTGAAAGTGTGTATGTGGGTTCCACAATGCTGTTTCTCTGGTTACGCTTGAGTTGATCAGCACCAAGTTCAAAGTGGGCCCACCATCATTTCACAAAGCCACTAAGCTGTCTCCGATATGATCACCATTAATCACATCTTATGATCAAGCAACTGGCAGCCATTTCTCCATCACGACTGGAATGCTGTATAGAAACAAAGGATGTAGACACTGTAGACACAATGTAGACTTCAGATTGCAGGCTATACACTACATTTAGTTCACTTTTTCTTTTTTGTCATCAGAGCAAGGAGGAAATATCACTTTGATGCTGTTTACTGGGTATTTTGCAAAAATAACTTTATGGTGAATTTTAGTACAGAGAAAAAAACGTCAAGGGGCTTCAAAAGTAATGTTAACGGGAGACAGATTTTTGACATGCTTCCCAAGCCATCTGCTTTGGGTTAAGGCTAGGAGACAAAGTTGAATATGGGGGAGAGTGGAGACAAAAGTCGAACTGGAAGAGATGGTGGAGGCAGCGGGGAATAAAGGAGAATGCATTATTGACAGGCTGTGGTGGAGATCCATGTACTGTATTTGCATTGCAGATGGTTATGTTTTAAATTGTTGTGGCATGGGTTAGACATAAAATATCCATCTGGCCAATCCAAAGATAATGTTGGGATGTTACTTATATCAATGTGAGCTCAATATTTAGTCAACTACTTAAATGATAGAAAACAAAATGCTGCGTCTTGGAATTCATTGGGATATTTCCCAACTGTCTGTGAGGCTGCCAAGGATCCAACCGAGAGCCGTGGAGATGCACTAAGCTAATTAGAAAACTTATCTTTTTTAAGGGAGGGGGTCCTGCTGCATCTCTGTCATTCATAACATCATCATACTTTGCCAAATTCCGTGAGTTGCCTTATCTTTTAATGGACCAAGAACATGATGTAAAAATACAATGTTGATTTTTAAGTCCAACTGGCTCACTGGTGCTTTGTGTGTTGGCCTCTGAGTAACTCCTCTGTTAACTCCCCTCAAGTCCGCTCCAAGCTGTCCGTCTCCATACACCCCCTGTGCCATTCTACCAGTCCCCAGTGGGCACAGTCAGCCAGTCTGGCCAGGCCTGCCCCTTGCTGTGCCCCCGCGCTGGATAAGCTCCTGCCTGAACCTTGGGTAGAGGTCTTTGTCTGGAGCCGCAGGGGTGTCCGTGTGTGCCTGTGTTTGTGTATGTGTGTTTAGAATTCACAGGAAAAGCAGAGAAGAGGATCCTATCTGTGCCTAAGGGCTGCCCCCCAATGCACCCTCACCATGCGCCCTATTGAGGCCAAAGGGAGCGTGAACAATCACTGCAAAACCAAAGAGCTAAGTCCTCTTGTTATACAAGCCCAATTTTCAGCGCCAACCCCACCTCTCTTCTAGCATGTCCACCCCCCCGGCCCCACTCGTCAGAAGCTTCGTTAAAGCGAGCCGTGGTCCTTTTATGGTGTTATTTAATTAGCCATTCCACAGCAAACTGCCATCCGGCTCCACCACCATTACCACAACAGCCCTCACCACCACCTTACTGCGGAACCCCCACCTCTTCTTCAACTCAACATCATGACAAACAGCCATCTTCCCCACTGGGCTCACCATCCCCTCCACTCTCCTCCACTTGTCTTTATCTCTGCTGTAATTAGCCTTGGAATGGGGGGTGCACTTGTTGCGGGACAGCCTTATGGTATTAGGATTCAGGACTATAAGGAAGGGAAGAAACTATCCCGGCATGGGGCTCCAAGGCACTAAGACCTGTGGAGGAAGACAATGAAAATGGTGGGTTCTACAGTAACCAGCTCAGCCTTACTGTCCCCACTGCCCACTGAGCGCTGTCTACACGGACACACTAATCATTAACCACATTATGAGAGGGGGTCCAAAGAGGTCAGGAGGACACATGATGGGTACAAGGTGAACTCATGAATAACGGTTTTGTATTGAATTTTTACTGATTACAAAACATCAAATATCATCAAACAAATCTACAACAACTAATCTTGTGTTTCTTGGCAATTTAGTCCATTTCTAGCCTTTACTGAAAATGTTATCATTAAAATGTATTACTAACAGACAAATAAATAATAATAATATGACAAGGCATAACATTGTTGTAATCAATAATTATGTCTCAACCAAAAAATTACTAAACCTGGACATAATGCACATATCATCATATCACACTATAGTGAAACTATACGAAACAGTTATAGTTAACATCTACATCACTTGAGTGAACGATTCCAACCGTGTTCTATAAAATCTATTTAAGTTTTAGCCTCTTTACTGGATTCCAAAGCAAGTGCACCATTTGAGTTGAGCTGAACCATAACTTTGAGCCCACATTATTTCCCGTTGCACTCAAATCTGAGCACTCTGAACGACCCTGGGACATCCATATTGTGCTAGATCGACGCCCTCTAGTGACCACTACAAAGGACCAACACAATGAAGAGGCAACACTAGCCAATAGTATCTGCTGTGTCAAAATGTGCAGACAATATAATGAAGAAATCACAATATTGTTAAGCCATAGACCAGTTATTGTTATTTTGGGGAAAAGATAATTCATAAATGTGGTTGTAAACAAAATATGAGTATGATCTTTAGATTTTTTTTATTTATTTATCAACCTGAGATCTAGTGGTTCAGGTTTTAGTGGCACGTCTCCAGCGCGCCAGTCCCGCGTGTGTGTAATGACTGCTTAGCATGGGAAAGGTTACTTATCCGCGGCCATTTATAGCCCTTAATTACGCGCCTATTTTGTGACCCCGGAGTTCAACGGGCCAATTCCTGTGCAGACCCAAATCCTGATGAACAAAGGTGGAATGTGATGCCCCTTTTCCGTAGACAGGCTACTAAATGTTTCCCATCAATTTCATGGGAAAGTTCAAGCGGGAGGAACTCCTTCTTCAGCTGATTATTGACAGCGTATTGAACCTATTAGTGCGTAACGTTAAGGAAACATGCAAAAATGGCTTATGCTATGATAAAAGTTGTTTTAGAGTTGTTGATTTCTATGAACGTACACAAAAGTAGTGCGTTAGGACCCAGTTGATCCTTATGATTGTGGCTGATATTTTCCACGTTGTGAATAGGGGAGGGCTGGCCCAAAAAGGGGAACTGTCAATCATAGTGAAAGTGGCCGGGGTGGGCTGGACCCTCTGACACTTTGTACCGTCGGAGGGGGATATTTAACTTGGGACTGAGCTGCACTCGCTACAGACACACTCAGACTTCTCCAGTAGGAGAGACCGAGCGCCACTTATCAAAGAGCACGCACAATCCCCTAGGAATTGGCCACAGAACCAGTCCACGTTTGGGACAGTCTCGTCATGAAGTGGCGGTGGAGGATGCTGCTTTTTTGAAAGGATTCTACAGTGTGAGGAATTGACTTTGTGAAATTTGCATAGACTTTTTGAGCATCGTGTGTGTTGATGCCAAGCGCAGAAGTGGAAGCGTACAAGACTTTGTGTAAACTCACTTTCAAATTTGGAGACATTCAGCGGAGAGCGAAAGTGACGCACCGTGGCGCATGACATTGGGACACTTTTCTTTTTTGTGTAAGGTACACACTGTGGAATTAGTAAAGAAAGTGTTTTGTGCACATGGATCGAGCGCCCCGTGGACCTGACCAGTGCTGAGCGCGTCAAGCGACGTGAAGAAGTAACGGCACGTTCAGAAAGCCGTGCGTAAAAATAACAGTGACATTTCAAACTGGGTGAAGTCGGCTTTGCTCCTCTCGGGACGAAGTGGATCTATTCTGTCCCCACACACAGCACTCACCGTGGCTTAGAGTCTCCGGGGTAACCATGACAACCGAGAGAGACCCCAAGTGAATCCGAGCGAGCTGGGCTAAGGCCGGAGCGACCGTGAAAGAGTGATTCTGTTTGTGCGCTTTTTGTTCCAACTAAACACATCATCAGCGGTAAAGCACCCCATGTCATTCAAACCGGTCGCGGTCTATTAAAAGTATCGCCTTGCTGGTGACTGAACCTCTACTATTTATGAAGCCCAAGGCCAGTCGTTGTTGCATACAACACAGGCACCGGGCAAAGAAGTGAACTGTTACTGACGCAAAACAATAGGAACGATGGCGCTCTCACAGACGCTCCTCGTTTACGTGCTGCTGTGCGTCCACCTCGGGGTCTCCTCCCAGCATTACCTGCGTCTCCGTCCGTCGCCTAGTGACCACCTGCCAGTGCCAGACCTCAAGGAGGACCCGGACCCGGAGTATGACCCGCGGGAGCAGGACTTGGTGGAGAGGACTCTAAGGAAAAAACTGGGTAGTAACTTTGACCCTAACTTCATGTCCATCAGCTCGCCCATGCTGGTGAACCTCTCGGACACACACGTGAAGCTACAGGGGCCAATGCCCAACGAGATTAAAAAGCTGGACCTCACGGAAACCCCGTACGGGAAGCGGGTGAAAGTGGGGAAGAAAGCGAGGAGGAAATTCCTGCAGTGGCTGTGGACCTATACGCACTGCCCGGTGGTGTACACTTGGAAGGATTTGGGCGTGAGGTTCTGGCCACGTTACATTAAAGAAGGGAACTGTTTCTCGGAGCGGTCGTGCTCCTTCCCAGAGGGCATGTCCTGCAAACCGGTCAAATCCATCAACAAGATCTTCCTGCGATGGTATTGTCAAGGCTTCCTCAAACAGAAGTACTGCACGTGGATACAGGTGCAATACCCTATCATCTCAGAGTGCAAATGCTCGTGCTGATTCTTCACGAGGGGGAGGGGTGGACTGGAAATACGGTTTTCTATTGCACTGTTAACTATTACAAAAGTGGGCACCATAGCAAATCTATTTTTTTATATAGCATTTTAAGTGAAATACCAACATTGTACATATTTAAGACAAATGCAGCTATTTTTTCTAATTGATCCAGGACCATATTTTATTCTGCGGAAAACACAAGCACTTCATACGGAAGAGCTTTCTTTTTTAATATTTTTATGAGACTTTATGAGAATGGATTGCTACACTTCTTCAAGAGGTGAACTTTTCAACTGAACATTGACTGTTATTTCACTGCAATGCTGCCTAGAGTTTTTGTATATTAATATCAATAATTAAATTGTTTAAAAAAGTTGAGGCTAAAGATATATATAAAGGCGTGAACTCAGCTTTTTTGGAATACATAGTATTGTAGAAATAAACAAATCTGTATGTTTTA
>JAVQKG010246797.1:0-19983 GCA_036025885.1 Hypseleotris bucephala
CAATTCAAAATTTTACACAGGCTTTATATTACACCTGAGAAGAGACATAAAATGTTTCCTGCACTGTCAAACCTTTGTAACAAATGTCAGTCTGCTATTGGTTCCTTTTTCCATTGCCAGTGGAGTTGTCCTCATATTCTGCAGTTTTGGAGCTCAGTTACAGATAAATTGTGTGTCATATTTAGGTACCAACTACAACTGGGTGCTTGGGCATGCTTGTTGGGACTAAATGATGAACTACCTGCTAGTTTCCGTAACAAAGCTCTTTTACATATATTGTTGCACTGTGCTCGTAAATGTATAATGTTGTTGTGGATTTCTGACAAAGCTCCATCTATCAACCAGTGGCTACAGACTGTGATAAACATTATTCCAATGGAAGCCTTTTCTACAGCATTGAAGGACAAACCATTTCTTTTTTATCAAACATGGAACCCTTTTTTGGACTATTTAGAAGCATTTAGAAGCCAAGTCCAGTAGACTGGGTCTACTGGACTTGGCCTGGCAACAAGAGGACAATTTGTAATATTTCTGGACTCCCTCTTAATTTGTGCACTCATGTATGTCTTTGTCCTGTGTACAAACAAGGTGTATTGTTTGTTTATCCTGCTTTGCAAAAAAGTTTAACAAAAAAAATATATCATCCCATGTCTATTTAGGACCAAAGCCCACTAAAGACCAGGTCTGAATGCTCAGATTGTCCAATCTAGGTTGATTGGCTATAGCAACAGAAACCCACACACTTTACTGGGTACACGGTCAACCTAATAAAGTACCCAATGAGTCTATAACCATTTTCTCTATACTGTACTTCTAAACATAAGCCCTCACATGCCAGTCGAGCCGGTTAATTGCTTTGGCAGCCATTAAATCACCACAATAGCTGGGATAGGAGCTGGTTGGGACTTAGTTGGGGTCTGTGTAATTATTCACAGGCACAAAAGAAAGGGCCTGACACGGTGTCAAGGCAGATTTAGTGTTATCTGTGGTCAGTGCATTCAGTTGGGTATCCGATGATGTGCACTTATGGGCTAAATTAGCACTATTGTTTACCTCTGAGAGAGCGACAGAGCCAGAGACGGTCCTTGATGGATACTGAAATTAAAGCAAATGATGTGCTTGTAATTCCCGAGCAGGTGTGATGAAAGAGCAGAACTGTGGTATCCATGGAAGCGAAGGCAGGGGAGAAATGTCTAACTCTTTTTTGGTAAAGGGCCCACTTTTTTTGCACCACGTTGACAGTTAGCTAGCTAACAAAGTCCCCAAACGAAGAGGAGGAGAACACAAACTATACACTTCTTCAATGTGCACTCCCAGTTCGTGTTTTTGTTCAAACTACAGATCAAAGCGTACTGAATCGGAGCTGCTTTTAAGAGCTGATTTAAGCATTAAAGTAAGTAAACGCACATCAAACGAATTTGATGGAGTGAACAGTCTAACTAAGCAATATTATGTTTTTACTTTGCTTTTAACAGCAATTTCTAGTAGAATCACGGACAAAGGTCATATTTGCAGTGAAAAAGGCATGGAAAAGAGGCAAAACAGGTTTGGCAGAATGGCAAAACGCAGATGGAAGTAAAATGACTTTGGCTAAAAAGAATATTTGGACAGAGTTGGAGTTAGAGGCAGAAAAGAGCTGAGAGAAGAGGCTTGAAGAGTTGAGACAGTTGAGGCATGAAGACAGACGTGCCAGGGAGTTGGACAGAGCAGAAACTATTGTATAACTGGCATGAGAAATAAGGAGCCTGGATGCTTTCAAACGGAGAGGAAGTTGGAGAAGACGCCCGGCTGGGACACCATCAGATCTCAAAGTTGACAGAAGAATAGACAAAAATACAAAGACTTGGTTTAGTTTAGCTCAGTCAGTTGAGTGTGTGGCCCATATCAGAGCCTATAGTGCTTGTTCCGGCATTGTGAGTTCAAATCCGGCTCAAGTTTGCCGAATGTCACTCCTTACTCTTCTATTCTACTATCCAATCAATAAAGCTGAAAATGGCCAAAAAGTATATATAAATAAAGTGTAAATACTTGGAAAAGAGAAACAGTGAGGGAAGTTCAGGGTATTTTAGGTGGCGCAGGTGTCGTGTCTACTCTCCTATCAATAAGGCTGAAAAAGCCCAAACAAATTATATATGTAGAAATATAAAAAAAGTTTTAAGAATTGGAAAAGGGGGAACAGTGAGGGAAGTCCAGGGTATTTTAGGTGGCGCAGGTGTCGTGTCTACTCTCCTATCAATAAGGCTGAAAAAGCCCAAACAAATTGTATATGTAGAAATATTAAAAAAGTTTTAAGAATTGGAAAAGGGGGAACAGTGAGGGAAGTCCAGGGTATTTTTGGTGGTGCAGGTGTCCAGTCCTCTCCCTGATCAACTATCCAATCAATAAAGCTGAACCCCCCCCCCGAAAAGGTTTAAAGAATTAGAAAAGAGGGAACAAGTAGGGAAGATATTTTAGTGTCCCGTATACAGTTTGAAGCGTCCCTTACCTTGGCCGTCACTGGAGCCACTGATCCAGCCGCTGGGATCCCTCGCTTGACCACGATGTCGCCACTGGATGTTGTCACGGCAACTGTGACTGGGGTGGGCAGCAGGGAGGGGATGACAGGGAGAGGTAGCAGCCCCGGGCGGTTGTTGCCATTGACGACGGCCGAGGCGCAGCTGTGATTGGCTCCTCCGTTGTGTAGACCGCTGGGCCGGATGTCTCGCCGCTCCCACGGTACCCGGTAGTCCCTCTCGAATCGGTGGTGGTGGCGTGACATCACTTCCTCTTCCTGTCGGAGGGAGCTACAGGGCCAGGCCTACAGAGAAACAAAACAACAATGGTCAGATATTATGATACTAAGAAAAATACTCAATATGAGGGCTGTAGTCGACAAAAAATAATAATTAGTTGACTTAAGACATGCCCAGCAGAACAATAAAACAAAGTAGTTAGATAAGCTTTACTAATGCAGTGTGAATGAAACTAATGGATTTATTAGTCAATATCTACTAAGCAACAAAAGTATTCAATAGTAGATACTATTTTTGGTCAATTTTAATAATATTAAAAAAATAGAATTTCTCCTTATTTTCTGTCACAAAAATATCAATATAGACTGCAAAACAACTTTGTTAGACTATTATGATCAAGAAACGCTCAAAACACAACAGTGGCCATCTCTATTGTTTCAAATTAGTATTGCATAGTATCCTTGTATTAAATATTTGAAAAACTTTACGTCAGATACATGTACATGGCCTATAGATGCAGTCAGACCCAGTGTAGCAGACAGCGTGTGGCTCACTGTAAAGGAGCTGTTGACATAAAGGTGTGAGTGTAGCAGCAGCTGCTCTCTCCTGACAGACACAAACACAGTTGTTCATTTGTTACCTGTGATTCCTCCTCTCCCTTCATTAATGAGGGATCAACGACTGTGGGTCTATAAATCCAGGAACAGTGCCAGCTCTGTGCATGCAGCGGCTAATAGGAAAGATTTAAGGGGGAATAATGCAATTTCTTTTAACCATTGTGCTTTTTTTGGCATTTTTCACAGTCTATTTCGAATACATTTTACCGGTTTTCTGGTGTTTCCAAAAAACTCCAACCATTTTTTTATTTCTTGTGGGATATAAACAAAGCCTTGACACCCTCACAGCCAAACATGCATCTTCTTCATTCAGATATGTTGTTGAATTGTGGTGGCAACAAGGCTTGTCTAGGTGCGTTTGTTGACAGTACAGGAGCAGGCATACACGCTTTGTGTTTTGTGGTATCATCTGTAGGATCTGTCTGACTATAGCTCAACATAATTAACAACTCAAACATTCCTGGATGAAAGAAAAAACAATATTGGGTATGTGTTTGATGTAGAAACAACTTTAGAACATTGCTAATTTCAGAAATGTGGATTTTGCAAGGACCCATATGAAGTAAATAGCTTCCAGATTAATGTGATGGCTTAATGAGGGGTGAGTGAGGCTTCTTTCACCCTTGAACAACTTTGTAAGAATGAGTCCACTGACCCTGTCCACATGTCTCTGCAAGTCTTAGGTCATATGTCTTGGGACTGGGAGAAACACAAATTGCCTTTAAAACAATTGTGCCTACAGGATGCATTTCACTAGTGAAAGTCACGGTATGTAATCAAAATATAAAGTTTAAATCATTTTATTTGCCTATTTCTACAAGATAAAAGAAAACAGAATCATGATGTGACAGTGTTATGTTGATTTAAGAAAGTCTTACAAGATTTTAGAAATCCAAATCTTCCGAGACCATGTTCATTAATGAGGACGATGACATAAGAGGGATAAGCCACTGTATGTCTATGAAAACAGGAGCAGTGCCAGCTCTTTGTATGTAGTCACTAACATGTGAGGTTAAAACAATCCAGCTAAGCCATGTTCAAACAGATCCACTCTCAACCGGGCATGTCCTAAGCACAGCTGAGCAGTCTGTGACCCAGCGGTCAGAGCTTCTTTCTCTGCATAGATAAATACTCTTGCAATTAGAGCTCATCTAATACATCTAATGGCTGCTTATTCAATCAGATTGCTCTTGAAGTGCATTGGAGGATTCTCCCATTTGGAGCACCACAAGCCTCAGATGTGACACAGGGAGCTGGCAGTATTGTGTAGCATGAGCAGCATATCACTCCGCATTATATCATGAATCAAAGGTGTACACCGGATCCAAGCACTAAAATCCATCATTGAGGAGTTTGTAATGCATTTTATCCCCTCTCACCAAAGAACATTTATGCATACCCCGTCCCTTGATAACAGTGAAGTAAATAAAAATAACAAGCTCTTAAACCAGGTTCAGTGAGCCCTCATGTAAAACCCCCGTCTGTTAGGAGAGAATGACAGCGCATGATAAGTCTTTATTGAGCACGCAGGGTCCGCCACAGTGAGCCAAGCCTCAGAGTGGAGCTTTTTAAATATTTGCACAAAAAGACCACTGTTATATTTACTATGTTACTTTTACTGTAGTAAATATTTTTGGACACAAAGAGTACCACTTTAGTGACATGATGTTGAAGTGCTCTTACTTCACCCAAAAAAATATTATAATAATATATTGGTTTGGTAAGATCTAGTGCCCACAACTCAAATGTAGTATTCTGCACATGAAAGCTTTTTCTCCTTTGCTTTGAACCCAGTGATACCCCGTGCAGCCTGTGGTGGGAGCACTGTCTCTTCTGGATATTTCTAGTGGTCTTTTTTCTGTTACCAAGCATCTCTTTGTGTCTTTTTATGCTTTATTTTCTTACACGCATTATCCACGCTCTCAATATCCCCCTTCATCTATTCTGAAAGCCAGCTCTGCCCCAAACACTGAGCCGAACAGTGTCAAGCCAAACAAGTAGAAATCTGTGGCAAAACATATTTTACAATGTGCACTGTCATATTCTCCATCTCTCTGCAGTAACCCTATTTAATAACCTAGATTTTTTCCCCCCAGTCTGCATAAGCTTGGCATTATCTCTAAAACGTATGCTAGCCGGAGAGAGTAACAAGGTGCTAGTCCGGCGGAACAATGGCGGGGTGAGTGCCAGGTAATATTCTCTTATCTGCCCAGCCCTCATGACGCTGCTCGGAAAGAAGAGGGCACCAAAGAGAAAATTCCCTGGTACAACAAAAAGGGAAGATGGAGGGAAAAAAATAAAAGAAATGGACATTATCTGCAAAAGAGTCAGCTCTGAGGGCACTGTGCATTTGCATTCAGAATCCGGGGCAATTTATTTTATCAGTTCTACTCAAGTGGTGACATGCTACTGTGGTGCGGCAATGTCTAGACAGTGGGGAGATATAAAATTGGAATTTTATTTTGTCTTTCAATCAAAGCATTGCATAACAAAAGCTGTATTCAAATTTCGCTTTATCCCATTGGAGGTCGAAAGTGACTGGAGCCTAGCCTCAGTAACTATAGGCCTTAGACGGGGTACATTGAATGACAGAGCTGCCACACTTGCCAAAAACCTAAACAATGGCTCCTTAAAAACAACCACTTATTTTTGAGACTATGAACTTGCTTTCACATGTTAAAATTATTTAAATAAAATAGCATTGTTGTAGTTTAATTTGAAAATATAGAGACAGGCAGCTGGACTTTTTAATTAAGGCTCACAGGCAAAGGATTTAAGACAGCAGTGTAATTACTGCAATAATATTAGTGGGATTTTGGAAGATTTTTTTAAGTATCAAAATGAAACTTTAGTTTAAATTTATACACTTTTTCATGCACTATGGCGAACAAAACAGATCGATAAAAGTATACATTAAAATTAATTACAGAATTTTGGCCTAAATGGTTTGACTCTGGATGTTTTGTAATTGCATAAATATACCAAAATGAAGGTTAACAAATGATTAACCAATGCATCTTTGAACTTATGATCTTTCGTGAGATCTGCAACAATTTACAACTTTACAACTAGACTTGTAAACTATGCTGGAGCAAAATCACCATGGAGGACAGTCTTGCAGCTGTTCTCTTAGCTATAACCTTTGGCTGCAGTAACCTCACAACAAATGAATAATTGAAAACAATGCCTGGGTAAGATAAAGTCTAATTCACTTAATATCTTATCAGCAACAAACTTCCCCAGACTGACCAATCAATAAATGATATATTATTTACCACAACATGCATAAGGAAAGTTCAACCAAAGTTTTAAAAAGGCTGTAGGTGAGCTCAACTTTGCTGATGTTTCACTATTGTGCTCTGGTCCAGAACAATTCTAGAGTTTTAGTTTGTATTATTCATGCATTTTTTAATACAGTGATACACTGAGACACTGACCGTCTCAGGAGCTAAAAATATTTGGTTTGACCTTTCTACATACTGTATATTGGTGAAGAAGTGTAGCATTGGCTGTAGTAGTGAAATGGGTGTAGCCAGAAAGGGGAAAGTGAGCCTAAAAGTTACATATATTTCAGAGAGAGCACAGAGAAAAGGCTCAGAAAATAACATGTTTTCAGTAAATATGGCAAGTTATAAAAAAGTAAATCCTCCTATAGATATAAACAGAATTGAGAAAAAACAAAAAAATAAAAAAAAGTCCCCTTTAAACTCTATGTAGCTGCAAATGTGACACACGGCATGTCACGTTTTAAAACTTACTTGCACTTGACTGTCATTTTAGCAAAAGAATCAGTGCTTACCCATTTCCTAACCACCAACTTCTAATAATAATTTACTATATACCTGAAATTCTTGGGACAATGCAATACAATAGACTGCTTTATGACTTTGCTGAGATCCATGGACAAGATTTTTTGGCTTTGCTGCAAATGCATAGGTGGAGTTTTCATCATGGAAATTACCCGGGAGTCAGACACACATTATCTCAGGCGGGACCATTTGTAAAGTTGATGCACCTAAATGAGTTTTGTTCTCGGAAGAAATCACAGCCTTAATGTTGCATACCTTGCCATGTCTCAAGTTACACATCCTGCTCCGAAATGTACAAACTTTTAAGAACAAATAACCCCTCTGAAATTTCACATTACCATCCTTAAAATGTTACTACTATATACCCAAGTGCCATTTTGTGGAAATCTTGGCAATGCGTTACACTATGTACACAATCCTTAGAGAAAATTCCTGACGTCTTTGCACTATGCATGTCAGAATGTATGTACCGCGTAATCGGATATTGGCAAGTGAGCCATGCATAGGAATCCAACTGGAGTCCTTGGTGAACAAAACAATCTAAGCTGCTAATTACACAGTCTTAAGTTTCTTTCACAACTAAGTTTCAGCAAGTGCTTGAAATGCTCCCTTCAGACATTTAAATTTGTCTTGTTCTATATGAACATATGCGGATAGCTTGGCCCATTGCAATCATACTTGGAATTTACAAATGGTCCTCCTGAGTCTACTGCAGATCTATTTCTATTTTCTGGTTCATATGTAAATCTTAACTGACTTTTAAGTGAGTAAAACAGTGCCTTACTTCTACTGACTTTATATAATTGATATTTAGGTAAAGAAAGATGGGATACTAAGTTTGACCTTTTAGCAAAATCTAACTGGTGCCATTATACGTCAGTCGTTTTTGGTGATCTAATGTTCTTTAATTTACATTTTGCTTATTATTTAATGGCCTTTTTACAGTTTTATAATGTTTCTTTTACTGTCTATGTCTTATGATGCTTATGAGCATCCCAAAACAAGTTCTCTGGTGACCCACCTTTGGGTCTCGACTCAGTGTTTGAGAACCACTGGAACACAGATAATAATAATAAGTTTTATACACGCAAACCCATTTGTATTCATATTGTAATACATATACACCCACTGCTCATCACTGAAAACACTATAATTTAGATCCATGAGACCCTCCTCCGAACAAGACAAATTTACCAGACTGACATACTGCTTTATAACTAGCTATTTCAAATCCAATACATCTTTAATGCCTGGTCTGAAGGAGGTCAGAAACTGGGTGTGAATTGTATTTTAGCTCTATCTAAAGGCCATGTTTGGAGGTTAACAACAAAAAAGGGTGGTAAAAGAAATCCCTCAAGTTGCTGGTGGTCACCCGTGCACCCCTCGCACCTGCGGACCCTGCCAGAGCCGATAAAGACTCAAATACATCACATCTCCAATGACACTTTACTCCATGGCACGGCCGCTCCAGGGACAAAGTGCCAATAAAGATTTGGCCGCTTTTCCTTCACATCCAATGAATTCACTGTCAAAGCCTGGACGAGACAACAGCCTTTCAAAGCAGACATGATAGCCACTGCTGCGGGGCTACTATGCTAAGCCAACCTTTTTAAAGAGCCTTTTCAATTTTATGAAAAAAAAAAAACTAATGACAGCATTTCAGCCATACCCTAAAGCAATTATCGGGGAGCGGGTGCAATCCTGTCAGCATGTTAATGATATCACCTGAAGTTATTTGAGTTCCCTCACACCAACTGCTATTTCTGACTCTGCTCAAAATACAACAGCTGATTACCAAGAAATGAGAAATTATTCAAAACGCTAATTTGTCAAGGAAACAGCAGAAGCAACAATCTGTGCTTCTGAGTAGTCCAAAATAATATATAGTGGAAAATATAGAGTCGGCAAATAAGCAGAGTGACTGGCATCTCCATTGTGCTGTCAGTCATGCTATGAGTTAAATGCAGTCTACCGCTACTGTCTGCTGAAACTAGCATTGTTTATGGTTCAGAAATTACACAGAAAACAAAAGGTAAAGTGAAGGTACTGAGACTGCTCAGCCATCTAATGGTATGCTGTGATTGGAATCAGCACGCTCCCATTAGTTGAGGTACATCACTTATCACATTTTCTACCTCAACTGTAGTTTTTTCTGCCAGCTACAAGCTTGATGTAAGGTACAACCAATCCACAAATGCACACTTTGAAGCCAGAGTACTCAGCGAGAACCCATAGAAACGGGAAGGACATGCAGACTTCATTTTGGCCAGATGACTGAACACAAAAATCTCCTTCCTATTCATGTTATGTGGAAAAAAATCTACAAATAAAAAAAAATTAAGCCCAAACCATCACTTTAATTGTACATCTGCCGGTCCATGTTAGCTAATATCTCAATGGAGAATTGCACACATGTTCCACTCGCATGCTTTACACATTGGGTAAGTGCAACAACTGTGATCTCAGCCTTGCAGTCAGGTGATTAGCCAAAATAAAAAGCTTTTTGGCAGGTAGGAATGTCGTACACACACCCCAAAGAACCGCATCTGTCAGTCGGAAGAGGGGTGCAGCATATCAGGTGTGTATGACAGCACAGCACTAACAAAGTCACGTGGGAATAGGCAAGGAGCCGCGAGTAGACGTAAAGAAAGAGCTCTCGTAACAGATGGACAGAACGCTTTAGCGATGTTGAGATGGTGTGAGTTGGCAAGCAAATGAGATATAACAGTGGTGAGGAGTGTGTGTGTGTTAAGCCCGAAATAGAAAGAGGGGTGATAAGGAGGGGATCAGAGTGGGATGAGGCGGGTGTGGTGGTAGGCTTCTTTTCCGGGGTGTGATGTTTGCTTTGCTGGTACATTCTGCCCTGTGTCTAATACGACCAGCTGTATCTGATACTCCCAAAGAGAAAGGGGTCAAATTCCAAATTGTGCTTTACTTGAATTGACCCATGAATGGCAATCTTCTAACTGCTGCAAAACGCCACAAAAAAGTGAAAAGCGCAAGCAAAATGAAACATAACATGCAATGCTTGAGGTGGCAAAGATACAGGCATGTACAGTAAGTGAAGTGTCTTGCACAAGGACAACTGGCAGTATCCAACCTGGCAAGTATCAAAATGACAATCTTTTGAGTAGTGGGCAGTGCTTGACAAACTGTGCCTCAGAGATATTGTGCCTCTTCTCTGTGTAACTAGCTACAGACAATAGGAATTTACCACTTTTTATGTTGGATCATTACTTACTTACTGTTTTTGTTGTTGTTGATAATAATCCATTCCCAAATTGTGGACAAGGAAGAAAAAGTTGTTGGCAGTGTATAGTTTCAATGTTCTCTAATGCTGCTGACCAGCCACTGCACTGCTGCATTGGATCCTCCCACAGAGCAAGGGGCTCCATTTTCGAATTGTGCTCATGTTTACTTACATTGACCCGGGATAGGCCTTCTTTCACCACGACACACCACCACCTGCTAAATGCACCAGCAATGCACTAATGATCAATTCGTCCATCAGCGAGTCGGGCTGGGACAAATGAGCACTAGGGAAAGGCAAGCACGCTGTAACTTTACGAGGGACAAGATATAGCTGTAAATGAGCGGCCCACTGGGAGACAGCCAGAGACACACAGGCATTAAGTGTTGAGAAGTGTGCATGTGAAAGTGGACGCCACATAGACACACATGCACCGAAGTACCAACAACTGTGCTAACAGCTCCTCCAGGACAACAGAGCTATTCTACCTGATATTTAAATAATGGGAGAGACTGTTGGTACAGGAATGGCCCCCAGCAACACCAGGCACTTTTACTTAGCCTTAGAAATTCTGTTCTTCTGCCAGAGTTTGCACTGCCATGATGAAGACAGGGCACACTCAATTTTCTGGAGCACTGGTAGTATTGCAATATAGATATTAACATTAAATTGGTGTAATATCAGAAATCATTTTTTTGGTACATTTGCACATGATTAGATATTATTAGTAAATACATTGATTCTTAAATAAATGACAAATCGCCATTAAATACATAAACTGCACTACAACTCTAACTTGTCAAATCATTTACAGAAAAATGCACATTATTGTTGACAAAAACATGTCATTATGATCAAAAAGCAAAAGTCTAATGCAAAACTGTCCATTGCAAATGACTGGATTTGTACTGGACTTTTCTGGCTTTGTAAAGTATTGATTGACGAAAACAGATCTTCCAGAAAAGAGCTTTAGGGCTTCCTGGTTATTTTTAGCTTTGCCTCACAGGGACACAATAGAGGAGGAACCTAATTGATGTTTGCTGAAAAAAGAAAGTCAAATCCAGGAAAGAAAAAAGAAGTGCAGTTGTGTCTTTATTGGATTGTGATGCAGCTGTGAGTGTGGAGGCTCGTACGGGGGCCGCTGAGTGCAGGAGAAAGGGCCATCTTGAGGGATGAGACGCAGAGATGAATGCTGCTACCTGCTGGCATGGAAACCAACAAGCCTTTTGTTGAGACTGACTCACAGCATTAGTAGGTCCAATTAAACCCTGCAGTTTGAGAGGAATTAGATCTCTGCTACAATTGGTACACCTCATTAGCAGTGTGAGTGGGATCTGGAGACGACACACAGACAGCGGCGTAATCATAGAAACACAGGACTTCGAAGAAATTTTGCAACAGAATTAACGTGTTTTTAGAATATTAGAAAGGTACTTTTAGTTGTGCTTAAACTTTAACAACTCAAGCAGGCCATGAGCACCCTGTTAGTCGCAATACTGACACAGAGACAACCATTCACTTGCTTTCTTTCATCCAATTTAGTGTCACCAATTCTCGAATAACATGCATTACTTTGTACAGTGGAAATAAGTAACAGTACCCAAAGAGAACCCACAGAAAAACAGGGAGGCCATGCAGACTCTACTCACCATAACTTTGTTGGTTGGCTCAAGAATTGAACCCACACCATCCAGAACTCCCTCCTATCAACTAAACCAATTGACCTAATTAAGTCGAAGTGAGCATAATGGCTACCCAGTATAAGCAGATCTTTTCCCTTATCTTATTCGCCTATTAGGATTCCGACAAAGGGCTCTGGAGATAGATGCTAGTGAGAGATGGCACTTTGTACATTAATCTGACACCATGATGGATGAAACAGTGGTGGCTGACATGCACGCACTGACTCATTTTGCCACACTTCCTGATGGCCCTACCTTTGATAAAGCATGCAAGCAAAGGCCATATCATTCAAAGTGGATAAGAAAATGGAATATTAGGCATTAGGCAGGGTGCGCCGGAATAAAAAGAGGGGTATTTTTTTCTTAAGATTAAGAAGCATTGCATATACCTGCTCCACTGACAGCACCACACTTCCAGCTCAGCGTGCATCAGCAATATTCTTTTAGCGGGGCATTAATAAGTAAAAGTTTCTTCCGATCTGGCTGTGAGTGGGCTGTGTGTAGCCCATGTGTTTTAGGAGGTGATATCATGACGCAAGCATTTCAAAGCTGCTTGTTTACTGTAGAGAGGAGGTCTTTTTGCACTTCAGTATGATGGAAAAAGTGCAATGTTATTTCAGAAGACTTTGATGGCCCCCCATAGATTTCCCTAAAAAGTCAAAAACTGACCATGAAATTGAGTATTTATTTTAATTAAAAAGCAAAATGCCTAGTCTAATAACATTATAAATGCAATGGACTGATATAACACCTCTCCAAACACAACAGTTGACACTCCACAATCACACTTTTTTTATTACATTTTCCTACTTAAAACATGAATTCAAATCCATACAATACAGGCACACACATGCATGCACACAACCACATACATACATTAGAAGAGAAGAGAGGTGCACACCCACATACATACATTAGAAGAGTGGTGCACCTAAACAGAGACTCGTACTAAACTTACAAAGACATGAGTACAAAGGAACCTATTTACAAAAATGTAAGAATCTACATAACAATGTTTGCTATAGATCAGACGGAAAAAGAAAGGAAAATCAGACATTGGTGGTGGTGAAAAACATTTCCAGCCAAAGTTGCCCCAAGGCAGACTGATGGAGTAGTCTTATTGGGCCTGCTGCTTCTACAACCACCATCATCATCATACTGACACATTGATTCTTTCAGACAGGGTGGGTGAAGTGTCTTGTATGAACTGAGCTGAGCTACTCACTACTGCAAGGTACAGGAATTAATTAATCTTGCCAATCTATAAAGTTAAAAACATAATCAGCACTAAAGTAGTAATAAAAAGTTCCTCCATTAAATGTCTGGGAAACTCTTAAGTGCCAGCCTGCAGTGATTTTTATATCCAAAAGTGTCACTCTTATTGCATAGCCCCTTCTGCACACAGGGATGACCAGAGCATTACGACACATTATGACTTGGTAACATCCTGGCAGTGCTCTGTTGCCTCTTTCCCAGGCATGTGATTAGCTCGAGGTTACTGAAAAGGCACCTCCATTACCGCCACACCACACGCCGCTGCTCAGTTAATTAAAATGCTAGCTTTCAACAAAACACCACATTATCGACACGGCAAATACATGACTCCGGAATAAAACCCTAGGGCTAACATGTACACTTTCCAATGCCTTTTTCCACTATAGGTTTCCAGAAGCCAATCACACTTCATGGTAGTGTGTGTGTATGTTTGTGTGTGTGTGTATGTGTGTGTGTGCATTTGAGAGAGTAAATTCTCTGTGGCCCATGGCACCTGTCGCCTTTTCTCTCCTCGCTGCATCCTTTCGCAGATATCTCTGTACTTCCAACAAAAAAACCACAACAGCATCAAAACAAACAGCTTCTTACTGCAGATGTAAACATAGTGTGTGGTGCAAGAGAGGATGTGTCGCAATGCCTTCACCGACATTATGTGCTGAATAAGACACAAGTCATGGACATGTGCAACTGGTGTCATAGATAGGACAGGGAATATCCTGCAAATGGTATGATGACATAACCTAATATAGCAATCTTGAATATAGTAAGGAATTGTGCCCACTGCCTAGTTTGTTTATGGTACTAGAAAAAAAACATATCACTCTCCCCCATGCCATTATCACCTTAGCTGTAGCATCAATTGATTCCCTAAAATCCTATAAAATTGCAATTGTACTACTAGTTGAAATAATTAATGTCAAAGTACATAGTTTCGCAGAATACACTATGAAAAATACATTAATGTTAGATGTCACTAGATAGCCAAAGCACATTAAAAGATTTCTTATTCCACTCGTGACAAGACATGGTAATAGTACGCCATGCAAAGTGGCAGAGCAGTTACTTTCTCAGCAAGAAGATTGTAGGTTTGATCCTGCGATGATTGCCAAAAATATCTTTAAGTGGAGTGAAATGTCCTTGAACTATATATAATGTAATAAGCATACTGTATGTGTCAATTGGTAAAATTGCTCATGCAGTCAATAAGTATGAGAGTGAAGAGTTTTCTGTCAAGTATAAAGTTTTATCTAAGTGTTGAGATCAATGACCAGATGTACCCCCAGCTGAGACCAAATTAGTTGGGATTGAGTGAGGATCTGGAACAGTCATTTTCACACACAGTATCACCTCACAAACTTCAAGTAACATTTTATTGGGCCTAAAGTACATTGGTTTGATAAACACTTTTAAACCTAGGAAAAAATAATTCTAAATCAGGACTAAACTGGGGTCCTACTATAAAAATCTTGCTTACAATCAGAGTGTTAGGAACCATTTGTCGTTTAACTAATTTGACAAGCACTCCAACATACCATTAACAAATAGTGCTATGGTGGTATGTGTTTGCAGCCCTGTATTAAATATAAATTATGAGACGTGCTGCTAGTATATTGATAATTGATTGCAAGTCATGACAACACCATTTATTGCTGAATGAGATTTTGTCCCGCCCCTTGCCACGGGACAGAGTGCAAGAATAGGAACTTAATTATCTAAATGGCTGCTGCCAAGATTACCGAGGGCACAGCTCATCCATCTCTTTCAACACTGGCGGCTTCGAGTGCGCGGTTTGGAGGAGGAGGGGGGTCAAGACATGTGCACACATCAATACCGAATGAAAAGAGAAGAGAGAGAATTGAACAAGACAACACTGATGAAGCAAAGTGACAAGAATATACACTTGCGGAGTTATACATGAAAAGCCACACAGAATTTGCCCGCCGGCTGGGATCATGACATCACCTCCGGTCGTCATGGAAATACCCCGCACTTTTCGATTTCCTAGTGATTAGCATAGCAGCGCTCCGGGCTTAATGGCTGCATCTTGACCCCTGGAATGCAAACAAGGTTGGAAGTACAGGTCCCAACTTGGCCCTACATGAGCGGGTAATATTGACTTGTGCATGGCCAGTGGAGGCAGAGGTTAGCGGCTTAGAAAGGCAGCCCGGTTGGATGTTACATGTGAGCTCTTTGGTGAGATGTTTAACCCCCACATGGTATTGTGGCTTTAGGGCTGGTCATGACTTAGCATGGGGGTGGGTGATATAAGTATAAAAATTGAATTGTGATATGAATTTATAAAGAATAAGCTAATCTGGGAAGAAGACTGTATGTGGCAGTAGTCTTCTGTGTTAGAAAAAAGTCAACTACACTTAATAAATATGATGACAAAATTAAAATTATGAACTCGGCTTCCTAAAAATTGTGACATATTTTTACCATATTGCCCACCCTTAACTAAGCTATACATTTGAAAGGAGAATTTTCTTACAATTACAAACATATTATCAAGTCATAAAGAGATTTATTTGGAACCCTACTGTTAGTGTAAAAAGCATATTAAGAAATTAAATATATCAAAGTCAATTTAAGCCTTAATTTTTGGCAGGAACATGATACATCGTCTTAATTAATTTGTCTTGTTTCGCAGGTACCGAGTAGGATGTGACACCTTGCACAAAAAGCACTTCTCAAAGTAGAAAATCTGAGCTGCAGTTTCTGACAGCAGGGACAGGGAGTGGGATTCCAACTGGAAAGCTCACTGGT
The DNA here is from genome assembly GCA_036025885.1 of Hypseleotris bucephala. Classification (NCBI taxonomy): domain Eukaryota; kingdom Metazoa; phylum Chordata; class Actinopteri; order Gobiiformes; family Eleotridae; genus Hypseleotris; species Hypseleotris bucephala. The sequence goes on from JAVQKG010246797.1 coordinate 16,132, forward strand.
TTGAAACTAGAGAATGTCTGAGAAAGAAAATCCAACACAAAACAATCTGTAGAGTCAACAACTTCTGCAAAGTTACAACTATATTCTGAAGAGAGTCAAACTTTATGATTCATGTTTAAAATGGGGTTGTAGGCGACCATTTTAGAGCTCTTTGTGTGGTCAGGATTTCTAAATACTGTCTCAGAATGAATACCAAGTAGCAGGGGCACAGTGGGTGGGTATGTGCTCTCCCTGCAACCAGAGGGTCACTGGTTCAAATTCCTGTCTGAGCATATACTATTGTGGTGTCCTTGGGCAAGACATTTAACCCACATTGTCTATGAATGAATGTGGCTGTGTGATTGGTGTATTTGGTGGTGGTCTGTAGTCACAGAATGGCAACCATGCCTGTCAGATTGGCAACACAAGTAGTTTACCACCTCCCATGTATGGAAGAGTAAAGAGTCTTTGAGTGTCTGAAAAAGTGCTATTTAAAACTGATGCACATTATTCTATTTACAGGTTTTATTCAGTAGTTATCGAAGTAAAATCTTCAAATTATTGTCATGAATTTGAATTTTGAAATTAAGATGTTACTCTAAGTAATTGTAATCATCAATTTGGCCGTAAGTGAGACAAGACAGCTGTGAATATTGAAAGGGATCAGGGTCCAAACAGCGCAGAGCTTCCACTGAGGGCCAGTCTAGACAACAGCAGCCATGGTTTACTCTCTGGTGAAAACACAATGAACTGTAACAGACTCAGAGCAAACATCCAGTCAACTTTCCACCTGCAAAAGCTTTCAACAACAGTGACAAGCTGAACATCCACAGATGAATACATAGTCACTTGAAGACTGAATTTTCCAGAGCAATAACGTTGATTTATTGCACAGACAATTACAAACAAATTTCATTTGATTTGAAATGTATGGGCTGTTAGTGCTGCTGTGCTTTCTCTCCTGAGTGATGGTATCTGAGGAGATTTTACTCACGCTACTGTTGAAAGATATGATGAAACAATAAAGATCTGAAAACACACACAGACATTAAATTAGCGAGGTCTTTTATGAATAAACGAGACCTTTCATAAATTCAGGTCAAAATGAAAAAGTGAAAGGAACGTCATGTAAATTAAAGATTTATTCTTCTTTCAATTATGTTAAAAATGAAACAAAACAGTTCAGATGTGCCAAATTTCTCCTCTCCGTCAGTTCCCATTCTTTTTTCAATGCTTAACGGCACAGCCTCAAGGGTATTGTTCTCTCCTGCCGCGCCATCTATTCACTGGCTGTTCCAACAATGCACAGTCATACAAGCATCAGCATTCACTATTGTATATCAGAGCAGCAAACCGCACACGCTCCCTGGATGAACATAACAATAATATTCAAAATGCAGGAGGCTTGGACAGCGGTGATTTGGTGATTAAGCCAGGCCATCTGCTCATGTCCCTGCTTCCCTGTCCGGCTGCCTGTCAACGCCAGAAGTCCCCCCATTTCCATCCATCCTGGGTACTGCACTGGAATTTAAAAATACACTTGCGTAGGAGGTTTAAATTAAATATGTAAACTTTAATATGTGCATTTCAAATTAAGTGTGTAATCAAAGTTTAAACCAATTGTGCTACCTAACAATGGCACTCTTAAATAATCTCCCATTGGCTTATCTGGTCAACACAGCTTTTCAACAAAAAATGCTGTAGAAGTGACTGTGGCTATATAGCAAATACTCACAAATTATTTGGGGTGTACTGCAAGGTTCAAATCTAAGTCCATTTTGATTCCTTGGTATATACTGCCCTTAAAAATGTAGTTGGATGCTTGCTCAACAAATGCTAACTCTACATCTTTGAATGGCACAGCAGACTAAAACCATGACATCCCCACTAAAACTAATTCAAACACAATTATATCACAAATGGTTCAGTAAACGTAATGTGCCATATGTAATCAAAAGATTTTGACTACTGAAAGCTGCTGTAGCCTGCTAGTCTTGTCTTCAATAGTGGATATGGGCAGACATCCAGCGCCATGCTAATCTCCTCAAACATCAACCTTTTCTAAAGGCCAGGCTCCACGGTAACCTCACTTATTCAGGGTAACATAATTTTTACCCTCTTGACTCCCTAAAATACATGATCCTGTCACTTCTGCCTCAAACAACATGAGTAGTGAATGGAGGAGACAGGCTGTTTTTCTTTCCCCTCATATCCATTGCTTTCTCTCCACTTATCTTCATGTCTCTGGGTGCACCCTCTAAAAGCCATTCTCTGTCTCTGTCCATCGTTTCATATCTACTTTAAACACAGTGGCCTTTCGGAGCAGCGCAGCGAGTGGCGCCATGGCCCTGGTCTGGCCCCGAGGAGCGCTACAGATTAATGGCCCGAGAGACGGCCCGGGGAAGTGGAATGAACAAATATGGAGGCCGGCAGAACCACGGGAAAGAGAGGGAAGGGAATAATGATGGAGTAATGATAGAGAGAATGAGGCGTGTTCAAAGTTGTAGCTGAGGTAACAACTGAAGGAGTGGATTCAGAGGGATGTTTCACAAAACTGTCACGCTGAGTTAAATTCAAATGGCTCATCCAATATAGATTTGAATAGGTAAGATCAAGGACAGATCAGTGTCACCTCTCCTAGCACTCAAGTAATTCATATATATATCCACAAAGACAGGGTTCATTGTATTTAAGGAACCACTGCTGCATACCTGATGGCATATTTTAGAAAGGACTGCAGGATTTGAAGGATTGCAAGACAATGTACATCCAATCCAATGTGCATTCAACTATTAAAAACTATTTAGTTTTTCTATAAATATGAACACAGGCGTGGTTACAGTAAAAATGACTATGAGGGAGAAACACAGAAATATGCACTGTATCACAATTCAACAATCTTCCCAGATTAGTCAAAAAATTATATCAGAATGTGTTAACACCATGCAGCCCACCTCCAGCTCTTAGTTTACATTTGAAGTTACAGTATGTACCGTAATGTATTTTGTGTTTCACATAAAATAAAAGGAGTGCAAATGTGTGTTTTTTTTATATTTCACAGCTTCTTCACACAGTAGTTAATGTATGCATGTTCAGGTAGCAGCCAGTTGATGGTTATCTCACCCTGTCATTGGTGAGATCGCCATGACAACCAGCCGACATGAGCCATCAACACCAGCCTTGCTCGAAATATGTAGATTTTAATTTTTTAAGCACTGTTTTCCATTTGACTTTATCTGAGAATCCTATCGGAATAATTGTGTGTTCATCAAGCCACTCCAGCAGCCTAATGGGCCAACAGACTAATAAATGGTTTTAATGTGATTGGCTTTCCAAAAAGAAAAAGCAATTTGACATTTTAAGTAAAGAATTTGAGTAGCTGGTTGATGTGGAATTTGAAAGTGATTTTTAGTGGAGGTGTGAAACCAAAGGCAGACTAATCTTGTTACTAATTTACACCAATCAAAATTCATCCACACACATTCACAGTATGTCAAAAAAGTTTTCAAATTCTAAACATAGCTTTTATCCTGGAACAAAGAAAATTAGAACATCACAATTCACCAACGACTAAAGCCATTGTCATTGCAATCTCAAACAAAGTCATCACACATTTCAGGACTGCCAGGTTTTCTCACATTATACTGCAATATAACAGTAGAATTGTGATTTTCTTTTTAAATTCAAGGTGAAAGTTTTTCTTTTCCAGTATGGCACATGTACTGTAACATTTGTTTCATTGTTTATGCTATAACTATATTCCTCAATACAATAAATTGATTGTTGTAATTAGGGGTGCTGAAAAAAATCGATTCTTAAAAGGATCGCGATTCCTAGTCTGGACGATTCTGAATCGATTCTGAATTCTCAAAA